>NMRB01002764.1:0-57995 GCA_002633025.1 Notospermus geniculatus
CATGACCCTCGGCCTTGCGGTTGCGAAACGTGCCAGTTTAACGGACGACACACACACACACACACAGACACACATACGGACGCCACTCAGTACATATGACTAGCAAAAAAGCAAAGAAATTGCAGAAATTTACATCCGCGACAAGATGGTGTAAATTTTAATGTCATGCGACCGAAAAAATAGGGTTTATTCCACGCCAGAAGTTAATGGAAATGACTGGAAATCACGTTGAAAAAAGAAACTTCGGTCTCATCGATCGCAGGGCCACGTCGTGACGTTAGTTCGTCCGGTTCCTCATTTAACTGTTTTGTTATTTTTCAGAGTATCTGAGTTCGTTGGCTGTTTATTTCATTCAGGAGTTTCATTATGCTCCTTTTGTATTGAGTCGGTAGTTTCACGTGCAAAGTTTGTTTTGACTACATTGGCAAGGCAATGATATCGAAAATCACTAACACAGATGTATGCAAAATGAGCTTTTTGATCAATGTCCATACAAATTTTATCTAAAGCACTTCGAACATCAATAGAGGTAGTCTCTTCAGTATTGCTAGTACATTCCTGTGTAGTCAAATGAATGTTTTGATTCTTAGTAGATTTTTCTACTTTTCTTTTTTTCCCTTTCTGTGGAGAAGTGTTTTACAGCTGCGTTTTTGTGCTTTAGAAATTATATCTTTTTCAAGTCTGGCTGCTCTTTTTTCTGGTGATTCATTTATTCGATTTTTTTTGCCATAGCATCTCTATTCTTATCAAGTCTGATTTTCCTTTGCTGAGCAGTTTCATTGTGTCGTGTCTCCATCATTTTGAAACGTTGGCTTTGCTGATATTTGCGGTGCTGACTACACTTAGAAATATATGTTATTAAGTATTCGCGTAATGTTATCTCACTACTGTGAGTAGAATTTTCTCTCATACTGCAAACCACATCAAAATGATCTGAATTAGTGTTCTGTAGGTAAATGGAAGGGCAATTTTGATCATTATTATCCATCATACCACACAATATATTGGGAGTATATTTGTGCCATGATCATTCATTCATTTGGTTGATTTTTTGGTAGACAAAGAAATTGATATGCAACATTGATGCCATTGCTATGATGTCAGAGTCTTTTGCGTATGTGCCATTCCTTGCCAACCTGTTAATGTATAAATTACAAGTTTCTCCCACCCACAAGTGATGTTTCAAAAACATGCGGTGTTCTTTCTAATAGTCAGCTACACTCCTCTCGCAGTGTTTAGTTTCGCTCCGTACCTACGCTTCACAAACCACTGCTTCGAATGACCGGTATTCTGCCGATTTACCGCCAGATGGCACAACTACTGTTCCCGCTGTCGCGCTGGAGAAAGTGTTTTAGGATTTTGCTCAGTTGCAGCCTGATGGCGGGCGCTAATTGGTTGGACAGTAGTGGTGCCATCTGGCGGTAAATCGGCAGAATATCGGCCATTCGAAGCAGTGGTTTGTGAAGCGTAGGTACGGAGCGAAACAAAACACTGCGAGAGGAGTGTAATGGTCAGCAAGCATCTGTCGAATATTTTTATAAAGATAACTTTCATCACCAGACACTGCGTAGCTGATAGCACGGAAAAAGCAATTTACATCTCCAGTTTTAGATTTCAGAGCAAAATTGTTGGAGAGAGGTAAATGATGGCCAGCATAATGACGAAAATATCTTACATTGCAATGCACAGCAGATATCATTGATATTCTGGCACAAATACTATTTGTTGTACATTTTCAAGTGGTTCAAATCTATATGGTTGAGTTCTTTGAGTTACTTGAACTATTGCAATGTCATTAGTATCTGTTTCCAGAGGGTGTGGTTTTTTGCCTCAGCAGAACATGAATTTGAGTAAATTGCATCATTTACAACTACCGCATCTTTCATTACTGCACCATTGGTTGAAATTGGTGACAACAAGTTTTGTGCAGTTTCAACAAGTACGGTACTTGAACTTTGGAAGAAGATCTGGAATTGCCAGGATACTTTTCCAAGTCTACCTGAACATTCTTAGGATTCGAGAGTATTTGTTCTTTCTCAAATTATCAATATTCCGCTTCCTTCTTTTTGGCATAATGATACTCGAAAATGATATACACTGAATGAAGGATACAATTTCTTTATGGTACTGAAATAATTGTTTTCTGTGTACGTTTAAGATTTCTTTTGCACCTCTTGGATAATTTTTTGCACCTTCTGACAGATTTGTTTTTGGTGCGTTTTCGCAGATTTTTAATATGCCTTTTAGCCGATTTATTTCAAATGCCTTCTGGAAGATTTGTTTAGTGCCTTTGGGCAGCTTGATTTTGTGCGTTTTCGCAGATTTGTTTTGTGCCTTTTGGCAGATATATTATGTGCCTTTTGGCAGATTTGGTTTGAGCCTTTAGGCAGATTTGTCTTGTGCCTTTTGGCAGATTTGTTTACTGTCTTTTGGCAGTTTCGTTTGTGTGTTTCGGCAGGGTTTTTTGTCCCTGCCCTGTTGGCAGTTTTGCAGCACAAGTAGAACTGGGAGCAGTGGGTCTTCTTATTTACAAATGGCAGCAATGGTTTGCCAGGTAGCTGTACACAATCAACAGTGATACATGTATGGTACACACCTAACAAAAGCCTGAAAAGGCAGGCAGTAATTTCAGGTCCACCCGAAGACTGAAGACCAACCTGAAAAAATTAAAAAAGAGATAAGAACAAGCCTGCCGGCCTGGATGGGTCACGTGGGTGGATCGTGAGTTGATGAAGGGATATAAGGAGTTAAAATGGGGGGGGGCACTTGACTGACAGACACAAGAGCTCAATCCATACAGGACATCAGTTCCTTATACACCGTGCCATAGCCAGCACAGGGATCTGACACGAAAGTTGTAAACCCTCATCAGGATTGTTATTTGTATTGCACAAACACTCCACTCAACAATCGGCCTGATAATGCCACGATGACCCAGATTCGTGGTATACGCTAACATTAGCCCCAACTGTATGTAACAGGGTCAGAAGTATTTCTGCAAAGTCAGAAGTGGCTTTTTTCTTTTTTTCCAGTAATCTTTCATAAAAATCACCTATTTTGTCCAATTTTTGTATTTTTTCCCTTAAAAAACAGAAAAACCACTTATTTGTAAAAAAAGGACATTATTTATTAAACTAAAAATTGTTCCAGTGAATTGGAACTCAACATACACACAGAGAATACCAAATAATTCAAGATTGTTTTTTGAATGTAACAATTTTTCTAGAAAAATCATAAAATCACACCAATTTCAGTAGTTTGTTTGTGTGAAGTGTTTTCTCTCATCCATTTTTAACGCATTTACAATTTATCAAGCATTTACATAAATATCGCGTTCATTTTTCTGAAAATCTAATCCACCTGGAAATGTTGCTAAATTAATATTATTTTTGTAACAACCTAGAACATAACATCACCACATATTCATTTCAATCGTGCCTTTAAAGGCTTTTAAAACAAAAAAATTACACTTCCAGATGTTATGAATTTCAATCATGTGATATTGGAAATATATAAAAAAACGACATCCTCAGAACTAAACGAATCAGTTTAATTTTGATTCATTTATTTAGGAAACCTTCCATTAAAAACAACAGCATAATTTAGTGTACTTTTTCAAACCACTGGCGAGTGCAATTGCTTAAAAATTTACCACTTCATATCTGTCAAATAATTCACAAGAAGCATTTAAATTTCCAAAAGTTTCAAATAGTGTAAAATGTAATCAATTTTCACTGTCAATATATACCTAAATTTTGTAGTGGCATATTCTCAATACGAGTCAAGGAGAATACTCTCTTTCAGTATTCCATGCACACGTTTATCCTGATGATTAAATTATAGATCAATGCATGGTCTCAACAAGACACACAACAAGTGTTCCTTTTCAGAACACTTAAAAAATCTGAACGAAATAATTTTTCAATATCACCAACAAAATAGTCATGAGCATGTATCCTTTTCTGGATTTCTCTTGCGAAATATTTCAATTAAGTGGTGTATATCTCAATAAGAGTTGGTAGTAACCCTCATTTTCAGGATTGTCAGCATTCGTTAATGAAATATTCCAAGAATATGGGATATTGTGCATATTCTCAAAAAGAGCCACTAACAGTACTCTTTTTCATGACTATTATGAATCGTTAACAACATTTTTCCGGAATATGGAGCATATTCTCAAAAAGAGTCACTATGAGTACTCTCTTTCAGGATTGTTGGGATTTGTTAATGAAATATTTCAATAATGTTGGGTATTTTCTCAAAAAGAGTCACTATGAGTACTCTTTTTCAGGATTGTCAGGATTTGTTAAATTTTTCAATAATATTGGGTATATTCTTAAAAAGAGTCACTACGAGTACTCTTTTTCAGGATTATCAGGATTTGTTAATGAAATATTTCGTGTACATTCTCAATAAGAGTCGGCAGTAGGCCCAATACCTCGCCGATTTTTCCCTGTGGCAGCTGCACTCACCGGTCCGCATTTTACTCCTCACCGATTCAAAATGGCGGACGTGGAGAAGATGCCCATAAAAACAGGTAAAATGATGATGATTAAAGTATTACAGGGTGACCCAAAAAAATGAGACCCATGAACATGTTAATAAAAACTTTAATTTTCAGGCTACAGCAACCAAATTTCACACATGTTATCTCAACTTAATGCACGGCCTTCACACCAAGTTTCATTAGTCAGGGCGTATCACTTTCCGTTTAATGACCTCTTTCCATAATGTGCTCAAGATGAGCCCCTCGGCGCTGGCGGCGCACTTGAACACAACGCGCGAAGTTCTCAATGACTCGAACGCACGCCTCTTTTGGAATCTCACGAATCTTCGCAGTTGAATAACGCCTTCTGGGGCACTACCCCACCCCAGGACTGCCTACAGAGGCCTCTTCATCCCGTTAAGTGCACTGCGTGGGTTGCGATTATCAACACATGGAATCATCGGGCCATTCTGGTTTGAGAATGAGAACGAGCGTGCAGTCACTGTGAATACAGAACGTTACCTAGGGGTCCTCCGCAAGTTTTTGGCTGTACTCGGCCGACGAAGGGGGTTTATAGGGGAGGATCAATGGTTTTAGCCGGATGGGGCAACTCCCCACACCTCAAATGACTCGCTGAATTGGTTGCGCGAACACTTTCAGGATCGCCTTATCAGTCGGAGGTGTGACCCTGAATGGGCTTCACACTCGCCAGACCTGAACCCCCTGATTTCTAAACCTATGGGACTACCTCAAAGACAATGTCTATAGGAATAATCCCCAAAACATTCACGAGTTGAAGGATGCCATAACTGCGAAGATTCGTGAGATTCCAAAGGAGGAGTGTGTTCGATTCATTGAGAACTTCGCGCGTCGTGTTCAAGTGTGCCGCCAGCGCCGAGGGGCTCATCCTGAGCACATTATGGAAAGACGTCATTAAACGGAAAGTGATACGCCCTGACTTATGAAACTTGGTGTGCAGGCCTACCATCTATAGGTATATACATCAACATGTACAAAGTTTCAACACAATATTTAATTTCATACCATTATCAAAATATACATGTATCCCTTTGGAATTTTTCACAAAATGCACCCTGAAGGCCAATACTGGAATCCAACCACGTTTGAAATCAAACTCTACCTAGATCTTGGTCTATATTGGGTGTTCCCCAAAGAACTCATTTAAAGCCGCACAGTATGCACCGCTACTCACTCTCCATTTCGGCCGAAACATATTGCAACCTCATTTACAGGCGTGCATAGTGTATAGAACCATAGAACCACATATTGTAGCATTATCCTGCATCGAGGTTTTGGGAATCCCCTTGGGGAATCCCCAATGCTGTGTATAGTCTTGCGCATCCAGCCGTTTCGTTCTACAATAGACTATGGTCGCCGATAATGACCCATCCATCTATACTGTGCGTCTTTAAAGCTGAACTGCATGAACAAAAACCCATCATGCGGCGAGCAAGAGAAATGCTAATGCGCTGCAAACACCTGAAACGAAGGCTCAGAACATGACAGACCCAACGAGGCCAGTAGGGTGCCACCTTATTTGTCTTCGGGTAACAGAGCTGTCAACATCTCCGGATACCTCTCAGACACTACTCAAAGAAAAAAATTATAGTCATTTAGACGGGATTCGAACTGTAAACCTTCTGATCTGTAATCCACCACTCTCCCCACTCGGCCAACAAGCCAGCTGACGAAGACATGATTTGTGTTTGTCATAGACATAGGCCTTTGACTTACGTAATAATACTACGAATAAGAGAAAACACAGGAAGCCAATCAACAAGATCGTTGGCCGAATGGGGAAGACGGTGGAGCCAAGATAACGTAAACTCCCCCGGCAGTTTCAAACCGCTTCCCACTGCGTTATCCGCGCTTAGAAACTGCCATTGTTGACGCCAATCTCAACATATGACCAACAGACGGCGCTCGCTTTCGATTCGGGGAATCCCCATTTGGGAATCAGCGCGATACTCGCCAGTAAAACGGACCAAATTAGTGATTCTCGGCAGCTTTCATGAGGCAACTGGATTATATACCCTTCAAAATGTCCAAAACGTGGGGACAGACTAACAGGTGCGTGACAACATTGCTCATATTTGCAAACGGCGTTGATCTTGTTGGCTTTCCAATCGCGAAAAGTGCATGAATACACAGTGTACATTTTGTACACATATCATAGCCAATCAGAAAGTGTGTTACTCCGGCGTCGGCTAAACCCGCGATGACGGCTCGTGATTGGATATCTCGTCAAACAGCGCCATCTGTTGACTATAAGTCAGTTTTGGCGCCAATCATGCCAGTGTTTAGTGGGTCTATACCTACGGCCAGCTAAACACTGGGGCCGAGTGTAAGATAACGGGGCGTGTTCGATTCCCAGCTGGGTCGAACTTTTTTCTTTCCAAAAAAGTGTTCAGCAGGAGCTCACCAGAGGATGTTGACACCTTGACAGTCCGAAGACAAATAAGGTGCCGCTCTCCTGGCATCCTGGGGTCTATCATGTTCTGAACCTTAGTTTTGAGGTGTTTGCAGGGCGTTTGCATTTCTCTTGCTCGTTGCATGGGGGCTTTTCGTTCATGCAGTTCAGCTTTAATAAGGCCATAACTTTTACACTTTTTCAACAAATGTCCAAGTATTTCATATGTGATATGATGCTGCTAATTGTGGGTTATATTGAAAATTTGAGGTAAATATCTCAGGACAGTACAAAAACACATCAATTTTAAAATGAGGAGTCAAAATCTGTTGTGCCGGAATCATGCAATCCTTGAGCCCAACGCCTGCGAATTGTGGTGCCGCTATGTCCGACTGACGTGACTGATACTACCGTATTTACGCGTATTTAAGCACATGCGCTTATAAACGAAAATCGCTTGTTTTAAGGCCTTTTTCCCACCTTCGTTTCGCCCGATTATAAGCATACGCTTATGCTTTTCTGGAACAAAACCGCTTCTTTGGCACATTTTCCTGGCCAAGGATGTTGTCGGCTCAGATCATTGGCGCATTCTAGACACAAATGATAATTAGTCCGTTGATTGCGGTTGTCGGCCCGTGCCAAGGCGATCATTGTCCGCGATCGGCCCGCTGCCGGGACTCGCCGAGTAAGTAGGTATCGTATACACTGAACTTTGATGCAAACTGCATGTAACACTTATGGCCGTACGAAATCCATTAAAACGAAGCGCAGTGTGATAAAATACGCATAAATACGGTACATGAAGTTTCGATGACCAGTTTAGGAGTAATTGCAAATTTTGTGTTTGCACTATGTGCCCCCTTGTGGCCAAAGTAGGAATCATATTCGGCCGATTTTCAATAGCGAGAAGCGTCATGTCATGAGGTATCAACCTCTGCTACCTTGAAATTTAGGTCTAATAAAAAACACGTCTGATATGTTGTGTACCCTTACTGGATACACCCACCATAAAAAAATTTCTTGAAGTTTCGATGACCAGTTTAGGAGTAATCGCAAATTTTGTGTTTTCACTATGTGCCCCCTGTTTGCCAAAGTAGGAATCAGATCCGGCCGATTTTCAATAGCGAGAAGCGTCATGTCGTGAGGTATCACCATACAAAATTTGAGACGAAAATTCCGAAGCATTCTCAAGTTAGAGCGTTCACGTCGTTTTTGCGTGACGCCGACGACGACGCCAGCGTGATGACAATACCCCGAAGACCCTGATGGGCCTTGGGGTGAAAAGGTATTCATTTCACATTATCCCTGTTTGCCATTCCCTATTTTGCCTTTTCAAATCCTGCCTTATCCCATCTTTCCTCCTCTGTCTCTATTCACCTTTTCCGATTCCACCTTCCAATTCTCCTTTCTGTTAATTTGCAAAATTGGCAAAACATCAATCCAGAATAAGGCCAGCTGAGACAAAGATAAAATATCACAAATGCCGAAGATTATAAGATGAACTGCAAAAATACCAGATCAGACTCAGAGAATGCGAAATGGGATAAGACAACATACTGGACATGTGAAATTTCCTCACACCAATCAATCCCAAAAACTCAGATATTCTAGTTATTCATCTCTTAATGGAATCGAAAAATTTTGCCAGTTTGGGACTGGTTTTCACACAGGTGTTTGATTTTTACAACCACTTAGTTTCACCATCTTACACTAGTTGGCTCTAGAATACTTAACAGGATTTTTAAAAAAATATTGTTAAAGGAGCACGGTATTGGATCTCAAATGCGTTATTTGACTGCCGACGTAGAGGGAGCCACCTAGCGGCAGTAAGACGAACTACAAAAATGCATTACAAAATGTACGCAGTAAATCTGTTCATTCGCCGAGACTTAGTCAGACCCTTGGGTTGGACCGCGCCGGCTATCGCGAAAAAGTGGCAATACCTTGCTCCTTTAATAAATATTGTAATTGATACTTCCAAATGTTGCACATATTGCGTGTATTACACAAGAATGAAAAATATTGCATAAAACCGGTGTTTTACGTGCTTTTGACCAACTTGTGACCATGTGCTACATGTATGTTAACACCTGTCAATCATCAGGCCGCTCGGTGCTGCCACCATCAGCTCGTGTTGATTGTAATCACAAGACAACACTATTGACCACATTTTAAATTCTTACCACATTTCTGGTAGTTTTTAAGAATAAACCTGTTGAAATATGGCACCGAAGTTTTATTTCCTACTCAAGGACGGAGGAATACTGCTAAAATATGGTGTTTTCACCAACTCGTGACCACTTTTTTGCAACGATATTGCGGTGCCGGTGCTGATAATCATAATCAATGGCCATGGATGGGGCCTTCAAACGTCAAGCGCCTACAAACTGTGCTTGAAATCATCATTTTTGGCCAAAAGTAACTGCATTTTTTAAAATCTCATCAACTGATTAATACCTTACCTTTTTCAGACAAAGCTCTACTGATCATCTTCGATAATCGAAGGCCGATCTGCTCTACACTGCGTTACATTGCACATCACCCTTCGAGAAATAGACCAGTCGGCGGCGTATTTTGGCACAATGCCAGCTTTACCGGTCGACCAATCACATTGCACTTTATATCGGGTCTTCGGCTACCACTATTTGTACCCCGATTCGAATTTTACAACACCGATTCTTACTGGCCTCTTCTTCTCTAGGCGTCAGAAACGCCGTGGACTGGTCAATTTCTCAAAGGGTGATCGGCCTTCGATCATCGAAGAACTCATGAAAAACGGTGATAACAACTAAGATTTTGCCGATTTGATTTTGGGTGTCGCCTTCAAATATGATGACCCAAAGCCAACCCAGATACATAATTTATCATGTATTAGGACTAGTCTTTCTCCTCATGCTGGTCTGTGGCAAAGGTCAAAGGTCAGTAAGAACTGCGTGGAGGTTGAAAACTCGGCGAAATCGCCACAAAATCACCAAAAACTCGGCTGACTTTAACCGAATCAGGAAAATGAAACCTTTCAGACATGGCTAGATATGATATACACATTGTGTTAAAATACCCGATAGGTTCGTTCTGCCTTTTTTTCAGAACCGTCATGAAATCGCCAGAAGGAAAGAATGAGAGGCTGAGTGAAACCAATATGTTAAGCACATGGACTGCCTTCAAAATGAACAAGCAGTTGTCAGTAAAAGAACTTTTTATGTTGAAGCAACAGTCCCAATCATAATTCACACGCCTTTTTCCAACATATCTTTCAATAAATCCAAAGCTTTCATCATCTGCTCGTTTACTGTCACTTTCTCTTCCACCAACTCGAATCCCTTCAGCATCACACTTCCTTTCGTAACTTTTTCCGTATACGGCACTCTTCTGTGACCCTCTTCCATGAATGCTGGACTCCATTTCTGACCCATTTTCAAACTCCCCGTTGCTGCATAAAATCTTATCAGCATCTCATCGTCATCACATTTTTCAATTACCTGAAATGTATTATGACACCAATTTCACTTTCTTTTACCTACAGAGTGTTTACTGAAATGTTACAGAACTATATGTATTAGATTACCGCAGCACTGAGTGACTTACGACCAACACATAATGAAATGGTCCATGGGCCACATGCTCACCCGTTTGAAAATAAGAGTTTAATGACAGAGAGAGGTGCATGTCAGTTACGAGCAATCTGGATCAAGTCATTCCCAAGTTGCAAGACTTCAATGATTTTTGGGTTATGCCACCTGGTGGTCATACTGGATGCCCGATCGAGCCAAAACTTCATATGCATATATAAAGGTCATCTAGAGGGAGCCACATAGCACATTTATTTTGAGTGCTCTGGGTCAAGTCAATCCTAAGTTATAGCACATTTGATGATTTCTGGATTATGCCACCTGGTTGCCATATTGGACTTTTAATCAGGCCGAAATTTGACGTGCTTGTATAGGTCATCTAGAGGGAGGTAAATATCAAGTTTGAGCACTTTTGGTCAAGCCGTTCCTGATTATAGCACTTTGATGATTTACAGGTTACGCCACCTGGCGGCCATATTGGATATCCGATCGCACCAAAGCTCGGTATTTTTGAAGGCACCCTCTAATACACGTTTATGCAAGATATGAAGATGCTCGGTGAAATAATGAAAAACTTTGGCAGGTTCGTTACTTTTTTGGAACTTTGACCTCTGCGACCTTGAAAAGTAGGTCAAATCAAAAACCTGTTATATATGTTCTGTATCCTAATTAGATACACCTATGATAAAAATTTCATCACCATCATTTTGGCGTCATGCCCCAATAAGGGTCTTTGCCATAAGACCCTTTGGAGATGATCCAGTCATTAGTTCAGGAGTTATTGCACTTTTTGTTTTTCTGGTTTTGGCCACCTGCAGGCCAAGCCAAGAATCTATTCGGACCGCAACTCGGTGTCATAGGTCATGTGACCTAGGGTATACAGGTACCAAGTTTCAGATCAATAGCTCCAGCGGTTATGAAACGTGCCCTGCTAACGGACGACAACGGACTCTGCACCACAACAAAAGCTCACAGGGGAGCTAAAAATGACAATTCCAATTTCAGGTGTATCATACCGCCACAGTACCTTGAGTTACACCGATAGTAAAACTCTGTCAACAACTTTATGATGTTTTGTTTATTCTTACCTGTCCCATCAAGGGGAACTCGTCAGGATATTTCTCCAGATTCAAAATCACAATATCACCTATCTCTACAAATCCATCAAATGAATATGTCTTGTTCTCAACCAACTCCACTTTATCATCATCCCTCTCATCAGCTCCCTCCTCCCCATCCTTCTGCTCAATGTCCTGCTGCTTCTTCTTCTTCTTAGTTGGTCGCTTTCCAACAAACACCTTTAAAAAACAGGGTTTCAAATTATTGTAACGGACTTGTGTAGGCCAACAGGTTAGCAACAATATTTTTTATCATGCATCTGCACTTGACACAGCCACCAATACAGTTTTTCCCCATAATACCTACTATCAGCCAACTGCCAAGATGAATTCCTTATGCAAATAATGGTCTTTATGATTGTTAACAGTTAGGTCTGTTTTTACAGTATAACACCCAAGCTTGTTTTACTGTTATATACAGTACAGGTCACAATTGACATCCCTACGGCTTCGTGTAAGATACTCGTAAGTTACAAGTAACTTACGCGAAACTCACGGCTTTGATTTTGAGTAACTTACCGCGTAACTCGCCTCGGAACTCACTGTGTTCATCACTGCGTAAATTTGCGTAACTCACCGCGTAACTCACCTCGTAGTTTACGCATAACATAGTTCGTGAGTTGTTGCGTAAGTTACGAGTGACTTATGCATAACTTACGCGAATTTAGGGATGTCAATTGTGACCGGTACTGTACCACAAGTTGTTCATTATCATACCTCCGGACAGTCTTCCATTAATCGCTTCCTTATCTTCTGAAGGTGTTCATTCTCAACAACAAGTTCAGGTGGTTTCCTTGGTCTGTCTAGGAGTTGTAGCAAGCTCCAGGTGATGTCATCAGTTTCCACCACTTGTTTAGGCTGGAATGACAGAAATTACCTAATTTACCACTTAATTGCATAAAAACAACGGAAACTGGCATATTTATATAAAATTGGCATTATAAGTTATGTTTCACAACCAAATGTTACCGCCACATCAAATCAGGATTGAAGTGTTCCTGAACCGCCCGTACGAGCGACACAGCCATTGTTTTCATTTTCCTGTTCTACACCCTCCCGAAGACGATGATGAATGAGTGCCTGTCAATCATCGCCCGTCACCCGATTATTGTGGAATTTACTACGCGAGCTCACGTGACTAAGCAAGTTCTGATAGCTCAGAGCTGATTGTCAAAACAGTGTGCAAAACAGTGTGCAAAATGGCCGCCAGCCGCCAGTACACCGACTCGTATTTTCTAGGATTTTAGAGGATATACTGGGTCCTATTCCGAATACCGGTCAGTCGGCAATTTTCTACAGCAATACATTTTAGGGCCCGCGGGGGGTCTTTTCTAATGCCTCGTTCGCTGCAGTTTACAATCAGACACGCCTCGCTTGCTGACCATATCCACTCAACCCCATTCGGAGCCTCACCTGAAGCACTCAAGCATTGGAAAAAGCCACAGAATTAGCTGCCTTTTCATGCATTGCGAGATCTGCCTTCCGGCAATAGGCTCTCAATGTACGATGTTGTTGTGTGGCAATTCTAAAGCCGGACATGCTACTACATGTATACAGTACAGGTCACAATTGACATCCCTAAATTCGCGTAAGTTACGTGTAACTTACGCAATCTCCCAAGCTATGTTATGCGTAACTTACGAGGTGAATTATGTGGTGTGTTACGCGAATTTCACTAGCTACGCAGTGATTTACGAGGCGAGTTACGCGATTTTGGCGAGTTACGCAGTGAGTTACGCGAAACGAAAGCCGTGAGTTAAGCGTAAGTTAAGGGTAACTTACGAGTAACTTACGCGAAGCCGTAGGGATGTCAATTGTGATCTGTACTGTACATGCCCCTGTATGTCAATTGTTCCACTTTCAGAATTTCTAGTTTGGCAGGTTTTTTGTTGACTTTTTCTGCCTAGGGTAAAAAACTCCAGTGCAGTGCCAGTCATCTGTAAGTGAAATTGGCTTTTGGGATAGTAATGGGACGTCACCTGTGATCTGCACCGTAGAAATAAACAATTATCCAACTGACCTCCAAGTATAACCTTGTACTCCGATGGAAATCGACCCACCACTGTCGGTACATTTCTGGGATCCTTTCTCCATAGCTGGTTGGTATTGTTTTTTCCAGCTCTTCAAATCCCCATTTTCTCGGGAATGGTCGAACTGTCTTTGGCTTTAAAGCCATATCTGGTACTGCCTGGAACAATATTTCACCAATAAATAGGGAGACTAGTTTACTACCAGCTGGAGGAAGGAAATATCTAATAGTAACATGTTGACGTTTACATAATTGGTACTTCAGAAACCCTAATTGGTCGGGTTTTTAAGGAAAATCATCATCTTTGGGCATGGTCCTGACCTCCACCACAAAATTTTTTTTCATCAAGTATAGGATATAATCTTCAATCCTCATTATCAGAATCATCAAAGATAATCCCTTCTGAATCATTTACAATGGAAAAATTTGCCGCTAGAAGCATTTTCAAACAGAGAAAGTCGTACCGGTAATTCATTAGGCGTGGCCGCCATATTGTCATTTTCATCCGGTTTCTCCTAAGGTCAGAACCTCATGCACGCTGCAGGCGGAACGAAAGTAGTGCCATGTACAGCGGGAGTTGTCAAGTATCAGAGCTGCCAACCCCTGAGTCATGCATTCGTAATTTTTCCAGAAATATCCGGATTTTTTGGGGGTATTTCAGTACTCTCAGTTCGGATTGATTCCAGGGGTTTAGGTAACCATGAAAACGTGCGTAGGCCCCGTTTTGCGGTCAAATCTTGCATCATCACTGATCATCTTCACTTGTCGGAAATCTTAGTGAAAACGCAAGTGAAATCTTGCACAATACTAACATAGGCCTATGCATGCCAAAAAATCCCCAGATACAGACCACACACACTATTTTATGCTTATGAAGGGTCAACTATGCCAGAAGCAGTTGAAAACATGCTAAACTTCCACAATTAGAATGCAAATTCTGATGAGATTGCCGCCATGCCACAGTCATGGCCGCCATGTTGCATCTTTCCAGGTCTCAATACACAGTTTGGTGAGCTGGTGAGCATGTGTGGTCTCACTGCACAGTTTTGGCAGACGTGGTTAAATCGTACTTTTGAAGGGTACTTCCGTATCGTCCGTACTGGGGGTGATTTTCCGGACTAAATACGGAAAATATGGGAGGGTTGGTAGCTCTGAAGTAAGGTTTATTCAGCTTAAATTACAATAAAACCTCGCAAACACTAACAGGCATGAAAATCAGCATACGCTGTGCCCGCACATATTCTGGAGTGACCATTTAGGAACATGGGTGGTCAGACGAATGTGTTTGTGAGTGACCATGAAGAGGGTAAACCAGTCCGCCCACCTTCATGCGTTAATGTTGTAGTGTGATGTGCCATCAGCCTCAGCTGATTACATCAATTCCTGAAGAAAAGATCTGCAGATCTTCTGTCACCTATCATACCTTCATACACTGGATGCCATTCTTGAATTCCTGTGACATGACTTCTTTGTCTCCTCCAATTAATTCCATGTCATGTCCTTCTTCATTAGGGCGCCACGAATCAGTTACCCATTTCCTGAAAACAAATCAAGTCCTTTTTTGTAAGCATGTCATATTGATGTGATTTCTGTACCACAAGGATTACCTCAATCGATCAGCACCCACTTGATTGTTAAACACAAGAATACAAGCCCATCGATTAGTGGTCATGGTGATTGGCATCACAAATGAATGAATGATATTCTATAATGTGGTTGACATCATCATGCAGCACAACGCTGACATCTCGCTCACCAACTTAAATCAAAGCCCAAGAATTGAACGAGAACTCTTGAAAGGTGTTTGGGACTTAAGGTCGATCTATAGTCATTGGGCTTTCCACCAGACGACCGCATTCCAAGCGACCCATTGGCGTGTAACTGAATGAATCATAATGAATAATAATTGCCTCTAGTCTGTTCGTCAATTTTCGGCCGCGTTAGCACTCAAATAGATTTTATTGTTGTCAGAGGCCTTGGCATTCAATGGTCTGCTGATTTGTGCACGTAATATTTGGAAACGCACTTTATTGAACGCGAGTTGAAAATAGTAAACAAACCCACGTGAAGAATAAGTTTCAAAATTGTGAGCAGTTTTTCTCCTACTTTTAATTTATAAACATTTTTCAAATTTTGAAAACGGAAATGTGTTGTTCACCAAATGGAGCTTGTCCATATAACAGCCGATTCTGGGTTTTTAAGTAGATGCCCGCAAAAATTACGAAACAGAGAAAATTTTGTGGAGTAAAAGCCAACTTTGTTAATTATAAGCTTAAAGCCTCAGTGTATTGAATTCAGAAAGTGCTTACGTCCTCCGACGTTAGTGTAGTGTTAAATGTACTACGCTCTATCTGAATGCATTGGAGCTCTATCTGCAGTTTTTTCGTTGTGTGCTGAAAACTAGGTCTTGATTCATTCAATACTGTGAGGCTTTAATTAGCATATTTTTTAAAAATCTGCAGTTATACCGACATGCGCTAGGTATGGATGAATTTGCTCGGTGAAATAATGACAAACTGTGGCAGGTTCGTCACTTTTGTCGAACTTTGACCACTGTGACCTTGAAAAGTACGTCAAATCAAAAACCCGTTACACATGTCATGTATCCTCATTAGATACATGACAAAAATTTGGATATGATCCAGTCATTAGTTCAGGAGTTATTGCACTTTTTGTGTTTTTGGTTTTGGCCACCTAGTGGCCAAGCCAACAATCGAACCGGGCCAAAACTTGGTGTCATGGGTCATCTGACCTTGGGCTATGTATGTACCAAGTTTCAGATCAATATCCCCAGCAGTTACGAAACATGCCCTGCTAACGGAACACGACGCCGGACGCTGCACCATCGTAATAGCTCACCCGATGAGCTAAAAAATGGTGACACCATTCTGGAAACACTGAGTGGAAATGAGACAGGTGATGTTTACTTCTGTTACATTGTGATCTCAATATGGTCAGCACACTGATAGGATGAAGCTTCTAAGTTCCAGGCTCAGGGCAAAGAATTGCAAATTCTGAGTCGATCTGATCCAGTGTTACAGGGATCAAATTGAACAGTGTTACAGGGATCAAATTTTCCCTGGAATCAAGTCCGGTCCTGTTGTTTAGTCAGGGATTAGAATATGTCATGTGGAGTTGCATTCATAGGACGTTTATTCCTGTCACACCACCTGCATCCCGATCATGTAGGACGCTACGTCAAAGACATGGAGGGTCACAGTCAGCTAAGACACAAAACTGGTTGGTATGGGTCACTGAGAATCCACCTCGCTGACATTCTTTGCACTGCTTCTGTGAATGCTATGAAGGGTAAACTCTGTCCCAATTAAACATTCCACACAGGCAAGCCTACGGCATCTTCGAAGCCTATATTTATAATTTCTTACCTATAGAACATCTGCGTAATGCCATCAACTCTTTTGAAGAGGAAATGATGGGGTTTGCTATGGTTTCCCCACTGGTTCTCCATCACTGGTGTAAGCCATTCCTTGATGTCCAGCACCTCCACTAATCTCGTCACATTAACATTTGGCGTATAGGACTTGTGAATAGTATCCTTTAAAGCTAGAAAAGATCAGGTCAATACTCAAACTTTGTCCAACATCAGCGTTCTCCACCACTACCCATTCTATTTAATTAAGGCTGTGCATCCCACCTAACTATGGTGGGGCAAAAGTGGCCTTTTAATGCCAAAATCTCACTCCGTAGAAAAGAATTCATGAACCCTCATCAGATGTACATTTAGCTGCGGTACATGCTTGACAAGAATTTGGTTTGGACCTGACCAATAGTAAATGCTAAATAGTTCTTAAAAGTTTCTGCAGAACTTACCATCAAGAGTGTAGACATCCGTATGCTTTATCTTTGTGGAAATCCTGCTGAACAACTGGTCCACATCCTCGTGGGTGTGACCCACAGGTAAGAAGGAGAAGTGTACCTAGAATTGTAATGGGCATGGCTTAGTGACAGTGACAGTGTTCATATGTGAGTGACATACTGGTACTGGAATTACATGTAATACAATCAGCTAACGGAAACAAACTGCCAACAAGAGCAACGCAGAGCGTGGCATATGCCCCCGACAAGTTAATCTCTGGAAACTGATTTCAAGATATCCACCATAGGAGCTGGTCATAGAAGCCCTCACCTCAGCGACAGCTTCAGGAACCGTTATGCGTCCTAGTTATGTTAGTTATTGACATCTTATTGACATCATGCATTTCATGGAGGCCTACATAAAGTACACAGGTTATTGTAATAGCATTTTTTGCTGTATCACCAATGGGACCATTGTCCCGAAGCTGGTTGTATAAAAGAGCTGACTGTAGTGTGTTTTCTGAGTTCACACATAAGTACTGGGTTTTTACTTACTTCATCGAAAATTCCAAGTTCGACTATCAGCCATCCAAGAGAGAGAACAAATCGATTTTTGTTCTCCCGGAAGCAGTTGTCCAGTTGGACATGAATTTTTCGAGCAGGCTTGTTCCTGTATCGGACGATTATATCTAGCAAGATGTTCATTGTAAGATTTGCATCATGCGGATACTCGGTCAAATCGATATAGACGTGGGCTTCCTTCCCTTCCTTACAATCAGTGTGCACCAAAACACCTGAAAAAATATGAAGACAATGCAACATCTAATGGAATTCCAGATCCAGAACAATGAAATGAAGACGGTTTTCCCTCACTCAGATATTTTTTTTAGTTCAACACTTCATACTACCAGCAAGTGACATGTCTTCTACTTTCATTCTAGGAATGTTTTCGACCCCTTTGGCCAGACTTCTTTGATCAGAGTTCAAGGACAGTGTGCCCCGTAGGGGTGCAAGCTGTTTTGTGGGCTTTCAGAGTTTCGTAACTAAGGCTGTCGAACACCCTTTCTTCACTTCTTTCGTGCCAACAAGGAAATGATTATTCAAACCACCTCTTTCCTTTCATTTCCCTCATCTACAGGGAGCCACGGAGCACATATTGCATGCTCTGGGCAAGTCGTTCCTGAGTTAAAGCCACACATTATGCACAGCTACTCACTCCCAGTTCGGCCGAAATCATAGTGCAACCTCATTTACAGGCGTGCGTAATGTATAATTACCTTAGAACCACCTATTATAGTATTATCCTACATCAAGGTTTGGGAACCCTCAAACCTGCTTGGAAGTCTCACGCAGCCAGACGTTCTGGCCCGCAGTGCTGCTACACGATCCCCAGATTCGAAACAGCGGCTGGGTGACCGAGACTATGCTGCGTGTTGCGCTGTCATACCTGCTAGAGGGTCGCCGATTATGACCCATCTGTCTATACTGGCAGCACGTTTGATGATTTTTGGGTTACGTCACCTGGCGGCCATATTGGAAGTTTAATCGGCCGAAATTTCACGTGCTTGTAAAGGTTTTTGGTTTTGGCCACCTGGAGGCCAAGCAAAGAAGCGAATCTGACTGAAGCTTGGTGTCAGGACATTTGACCTTGGGGTACATATGTACCAAGTTTCAGATCAATAGCTCTAGCGGTTCCGAAACGTGCCCTGCTAACAGACGACAACGGACGTTGCACCACAACAAAAGCTCAGAGGTGAGTTAAAAACTATTCGGGACATTGCTGACGTATGGTCGTCTTGAATGTTTGTCATGTAACTGAGGCGCTCGCCAAGCAGGGCATAGTTGGCCAGATGAAGTGCTTGCCTGATTGAATGATGCCACTGAATGGATTTTCGACTAGCTTTTACTGACCTACACAATACATGTTTAATTCTTCACTTGCAACCACTTCGAGGCACCTGCTTGAAAGAAGCACGAACATGGGTTCCACAGAGACTATATGCTTTTCCAGAAGCATAACTAACCTGTTATATGGGTCTTAAGGCGGAGCAAGCCTGCCGTTGATTTTGACTCCTTTACAAGGTGAGGTACATCAGTCTTCGACTGATCCATTCCATCAATGATGACGGCTATCCACTCCTCGGGATTCTGTTGCGCAGCAATTCTTCTTGTATGATAGTGACGTCTTTCTATCCTGAAATAATTTACATTCTGAATTATAGCTAGGAAAAACAATGTATGACACTATATCCCTGTCTGCAACCATATTTCTGGTGTTATGTGATGGCAAAATTTTGGCATTTAGGTTGAAATCAATGAGCTCTCACCACCAAATAATACTATTTATTTGCCCCATTTAGATCCATAACCACGGTTCTAATTTAAACACAGGTTGAACACATGTTTCTCTGACAAGTTGAAACAGAATAGACAAGGCAATTACAGTGGAACCGTCCTTAGCGGACACCTCTGCCAGGAGGACAGTTCTCTTTTAAGGACACTAAAGTTCAATCCCAAATTGACCGTTTCTATTCAGTTTGAACTCTGTAATCAGGACACCTCTCACCGGAAGCAGCCAGCTGTACATACTGCCAAAATATGGCAGCAAAGTTTATGCGGACCAATACACAGGAAAATCCACGCGATTGGTGCTCGATCAAGAATGACTGGGCCCACTATATGCATCGAATTTGGCTGTAGTGACACCTATTGGTCAACTCACTGACAGCTCCTATTAAGGACACCCGTTTGTTAGTCCCAGAGG
Source organism: Notospermus geniculatus (assembly GCA_002633025.1). Lineage (NCBI taxonomy): Eukaryota > Metazoa > Nemertea > Pilidiophora > Heteronemertea > Lineidae > Notospermus > Notospermus geniculatus. The sequence continues at coordinate 20,214 of NMRB01002764.1, forward strand.
TGTCCTTATTAGAGAGGTTCCATTGTATTAGTTTTTAGACCCAGTGACAGATAGCACAGTAGATATTCCCCGTACAGGATTTTTTAACACAGGAGAGCTCCTCCCTACAGTGGCACCTATTGTCGCGTCTGTGACTATAGACTATGGATGTGCGCAGTCGGTTTTTGAAATAAAAATGTTCATGGACCTGCTATCTGTAACCAACAATATGAACAAGCATGTTTCTTCGCCAGGTAAAAGCAGCAGTAATTTGAACAATTAATATAAGATTAACATAAAGATTAACATACTCTGCTTGTTTCTTGTGCATCACCAACATGGCAGCTGCTTCCTTCCTTTCTTTCTCCGTACCGAGTTTTCGCTGATGCTCATCAAGCACAACACAATCTGTGCACTGGGAAAATGTACTTGGCTAAGATGAAGAAAAAAATAAAATATTTCAATAATTCAAAACAATATTTCAATAATTCAAATGAAATGGTCCATGGACCATGTGCTCACCCGTTTGAACATAATAGTGTAATGACAGAGAGAGGTGCATGTCAGTTATGAGCAATCTGGGTCAAGTCATTCCCAAGTTGCAGGACTTCAATGATTTTGGGGTTATGCCACCTGGCGGCCATATTGGATGTCCGATTGGGCCAAAACTTCACATGCACATAAAGGTCATCTAGAGGGAGCCACATAGCACATTTGAGCACTCTGGTTCAAGTCGTTCCTGAGTTATAGCAAATTTGATGACTTTCGGGTTACGCCACCNTCATGCTTTTAAGGGAAAGTGCACAATCGACCTCTTTTTTGGAGCTAAGCTGCCCCACTACTCGGGATTCTGTTGCGCAGCAATTCTTCTTGTATGATAGTGACGTCTTTCTATCCTGAAATAATTTGCATTCTGAATTATAGCTAGGAAAAACAATGTATGACACTATATCCCTGTCTGCAACCATATTTCTGGTGTTATGTGATGGCAAAATTTTGGCATTTAGGTTGAAATCAATGAGCTATCACCACCAAATAATACTATTTATTTGCCCCATCGAGATCCATAACCACGGTGCTAATTTAAACACAGGTTGAACACATGTTTCTCTGACAAGTTGAAACAGAATAGACAAGGCAATTACAGTGGAACCATCCTTAGCAGACACCTCTGCCAGAAGGACAGTTTTCTTTTAAGGGCACTAAAGTTCAGTCCCAAATTGACCGTTTCTATTCAGTTTGAACTCTGTAATACAGAGTTCAAACATCAGGACACCTCTCACCGGAAGCAGCCAGCTGTACATACTGCCAAAATATGGCAGCAAAGTTCATGCGGACCAATACACAGGATAATCCACGCGATTGGTGCTGGATCAAGAATGACTGGGCCCACTATATGCATCAAATTGGGCTGTAGTGACACCTATTGGTCAACTCACTGACAGCTCCTATTAAGGACACCCGTTTGTTAGTCCCAGAGGTGTCCTTATTAGAGAGGTTCCACTGTATTAGTTTTTAGACCCAGCGACAGATAGCACAGTAGATATTCCCCATACAGGATTTTTTAACACAGGAGAGCTCATCCCTACAGTGGCACCTATCGCCGAGTCTGTGACTATAGACTATGGATGTGCGCAGTAGGTTTTTGAAATAAAAATGTTCAAGGACCTGCTATCTGTAACCAACAATATGAACAAGCATGTTTCTTCGCCAGGTAAAAGCAGCAGCAATTTGAACAATTAATATAAGATTAACATAAAGATTAACATACTCTGCTTGTTTCTTGTGCATCACCAACATGGCAGCAGCTTCCTTCCTTTCTTTCTCCGTACCGAGTTTTCGCTGATGCTCATCAAGCACAACACAATCTGTGCACTGGGAAAATGTACTTGGCTAAGATGAAGAAAAAAACAAAATATTTCAATAATTCAAAACAATATTTCAATAATTCAAAATAGTGCAAATGGCATTGCACCCGCTTGGTGGTAGAAATCATCTATAGGCGACCCAACTTGAGCCATATCACTTTTTATCAGTCCTTTAGATTCCCCTGGAGCCCAGACACCGTCTATTTTTTTTACGTAAATTGGGGCCATTTTATCGCGTATTCATCCCCATCTTGCACACATCATTCACCAAGGATACTGGGTTTTGTAGTTAATGACTCATGCAAACTCTGTGCCCTGCATTAGTGGCGCACGTTCTCTATGATTCGTAAAAAATAAAGATGTTACAGAGTGCTAACAAACCAACTTTTTATGCACATACTACAGACTAATGCACGACAGACCATACTCAATTACCCCAGCCACAGCACTGCTGAGCCCTGAGGCCAAGCGGGCTAAAATCCACTGCCCTCAACTTTACTGCGATTGGTATACACCACACACCAGGCATAACTTAAATTATGTACTGGGTGATTCTGGATTTTCTGACTTAGATCTTGGAGAGTTTCCCAGTAACTTCTTGACATACTGGGCCGATTTCACAAAGGGCATTTTAAACTAAAAATCAGCATTTTAATGTAGTTATTCGGGTTCAATTGGCCCAAAAAAGCATTTTTTCCTTCCTGTATGGCGCTTGATCGGCGGTGTTTACCTGCAGGATTACCACACACATTGGCGTGACAAAAGAAAACAGTTGAATGACTCTAAACAAGGCCTCTTGAGCGTTCACATTCATTTTTCCTCGCAGGAATGTTAAATGCATGTTATTATCCTGCAGGTAAACCCCACCGACCAAGCACCGTACAGGCAGCAAAACAATACTTTTCGAGGCCTTTAACCTCAATAACTATACATTAAAACTGTGACTTAGTTCAAGTGCCCTTTGCGAAATCAGCCCTATGTGTACTTGGGCAAGGCACTTCGTTCTAAACTGCTTCTCCCACCAACATGTTGTTAGTAGAACGGATGACAACATAACAAGTTACATTTATAAAGTTCTTTTTGCACATTTTGGCCCGTATTCTAGAAGCCTCCTTAACTCAAAGGTCCACTTAAAAGCTGACGTCTCCAAACAAAAGCCCGGTGGTCGAGTGGTTAGCGCGCTTGACTTCCAAACTGTGCAATGGGTCGGCGCGGGTTCGACTCCGGGCGAAGGCATATAATGGGGAGCGCCAATTGGTCACGTGATGACTACTGATAGAGCAGACGAGACACCTAGCGTTGACCTAGGCCCATTGTTCGAGAGATGCGGTTCACCAAGCACGGCCAATCACACCTTGAATCGTCATGAATAATAGGTGGCATTGGTGTACTATCAGTTCAAAACCACGCGTATATTCTCGCGTGGTCTGCGTGATCGGTGTTCCCTATTGTGAAACAAAATGTGAAAAACTCGAGGGTCCGATGTACCTGAGTGTCTATGCCAGGGCAAGTAAAAGACCCCACACAGGTGGACTGTAGCTTGTCGTGGACTCCATACCTCCGGCAAAAACCCAACAGGGTTACGACGCCGGTAAATGATATGATCTGATATGATAAAAAGCCCCCATGCGACGAGCAAGAGAATTGCAAGCGCCTTACACCTCAAACGAAGGCTCAGAACATGATATACCCCACGACGCCAGGAGGGCGCCACCAAAAATAGATACTCTCATCTATTTTGGCGCCACCTTATTTGTTTTCAGGCAACGGAGCTGGGGGCTTTTTGTTCGGAGACGTCAGCTTTACGCTTTTGTATTCTGCGCTGCAAACAATAGCCAAAAGGTAAACCTTAGTCAGAGTTAAGGAAGCTTCTAGAATACGGCCCTTTCATTTTCAACTTACCTTTCCTACAATGTAATTCGCAAAGTGTTTTTTCCATAACTGGAGGAAGTACTTATACGCAATTTTTTCTTTCTCTTTGAAGATGTCGTTGATCATCCTCTCATAGTAATGCTTTTTTGAGTCGCAAACAGGAAGATAAACTTTGTTTACATGTGGCATGAAATCGCCCATAAAATTCTTCCCGGAAGTTCATGCTAGCTATCTTCGTCACTGTTGTCGGTACGAAAGTAAGACGCGAGTCTCACCTGGACCTGTTCCGAGGGAGCCGTTGTGACAATTAAATGAAGACATATAAAATCGACACAACAACCTGGATTGACTTGATCTGGAGCTGGGCTCTTATCATCTTTATATTTGGTGTTGAATGAGTCGTACTGCATCGTTGGCAGAACTGGCAGTTCACTGTTCTCAGCCGATTTCAGGAGGCGGTAGTACTTATTTCAATGTCAAAAAATGCCGGATTGTGCTTTTTTAGCCATTTAAATTCAATTCAAGTGCTTTCTGCACATATTGTCTTTGAACAGCAAATTCCTTGCTTGTGTCATTTTTCCCCTCCCTACGGACCCGTAAGATGTTGATTTCTTCAGGAAGGCGTGGCATAATTTTTGAAACTTCATGAATGGCTTGAGGAAATGTAACGCAGTGGCCATTTGCCGCTATTCCTCCATGTTTTAGCATGTGTACTTTGATGGCTGGAGAAATTCGGGAGATAAGTTGCATCTCTACTGTAGTGAGGTCTTGGAGTTCTTCTGGGACAAGGCGTGGATCCATATTGTTAATGATAACTTGCATTGTTTATGAACCATTCATGCTATCCTAATAACTGTTTTATTAACAAACAACATTAGGTTATCTGAATTGTTCATCCTCATCCAGGGCGTAGGGGCCATACCCTATCATGCCTATGGAACCATCAATTGCATATTCTGTTCAAAATGAATCTTTCGTCTTCTTTTAGTCAGTTCTCATGGTTAGGCTATAGGGCAGCCTAGAAGTATGAGAAGTTGGACCTTCACTTTTTCCATCCATGCCCCACTCATTTTTGCAACACTGGATCCAGCCCCGTCAATGGGGCTATCCAGGGAAAACTACACCACCAGGTGGCTCTTCTGCACTATAAGTCCTAGTGTCACTGTTTGCAACATGGCAGAGTATGGAAGGTGGACTGTTCAGAAACTTAAAAATAGAGTTATCAACAGAGGAGCGTCACTTACAGGCAGAAAAAGTGATCTAATCATTTTCAACCTCAGATGCCTCCGTCATTGACGTAATCATCATATCAGACTTGATATTTTGTCCACCACACTCTTATCTGATGGCACAAATCGGCTCCTATAACCAGTTAACACCTGGAGCAATAGAAACAAGTTCTACCCTTAGGTTTTTATACCCTAGAAATCAAATGAGCTGATTATTTTTGACCTGAGATGTTTGGGTCATGGTGATATCGACGTTCAATATCACGAAATTTGATATTTTGAGATAACTTGCCACATTGTCAACTGATCAACATGAAACAAGTCTTAATTCATGCCTGCTTATCCAAGGACAGGATGTGGTAAAATTCTCAGCCTCATGTGTCCGGGTGATTCAGATATCATGAGAGTTTGATACATGTATTTTCAAACTTGATAATTTGCAATATCTCTGCCCGTGGTTGAGGTAGAGACATGATATCACCCATACTTAGGTTATTGAGCATGCCCATTTTGATTATGTAATGACCTTGATGATCAGGTCAAGGTCAAACTTGATAATTTGGAATGTCTCTGTCCTTGGTAGCAGTAAAGGTTTGATAACACCCATATTTAGGTTATTTAGGATGCCAATTTCGATTATGTAATAACCCTGATGATCATAGGTCAAGGTCAAGGTCAGAGGTCAAGGTCAAGCTTCCCAAAGAACTGATAAACAATGAAACTCAATGAACAGAAAGTGGATAGTAAAACTTATAGCACAGCAGAGACCCCTATTATCGAGAAGCTGAAGTATATTCTGGATAGCCCCATTACCCCAGCCACAGCACTGCTGAGCCTTGAGGCCAAGCGGGCTAAAATCCACTGCCCTCAACTTTACTGCGATTGGTATACACCACACACCAGGCATTACTTAAATTATGTACTGGGTGATTCTGGATTTTCCGACTTAGCTCTTAAGCCCCTTTTACACTACGTGTTTTCAACCGTGCTCGACCCGGGTCGAGCACGGCGCAGCAAAAAAGGTGATAGTGTAAATGGGTTGGCACGGCACAACTGGGCTCGGCACGGTGCTACTTTCATCCGGGCCGAACCCCCCAACAGGAGGTGGGTTCGACCCGAGTCGAGCACGGTTCCGCTGGAAAACTGCACAGTCATGACAGTGTAAACACGCTACTGGGCTCGGCCCACTTGAATGACTCGCCTTTAGTGAAGTGCGCATGCTCATTTATCAGCCTTGAACTCAACACGTCATTGCCGCGAATGATCATGGGCGCAACCATATTGAAAATGACGGAGATTTCGTACCTCCACAGAAAGGAGAGCCGGCGATTCAGATATTGGCGCGGTTATCATGGTGCAGTGTAAATGGGGTAAAATGCTCTTTCTGAGGTGGGCCTGGCTCGGGTCAAGCACGGCACGGTTCATCCAGGCCAAAATTCTGCGTTGGAGGGTTTCCCTGTAACTTCTTGACATTCTGGGCCAATTTCACAAAGGGCATTTTAAACTAAAAATCAGCATTTTAATGTAGTTATTCAGGTTCAATTGGCCCAAAAAGCTATTTTTTTCCTTTTTGCGCTTGATCAGCGGTGTTTACCTGCAGGATTATCACACACATTGGTGTGACAAAAGAAGACAGTTGAATTACTCTAAACAATGCCTCTTTAGCGTTCACATTCATTTTTCCACGCAGGAATGTTAAATGCATGTTATTATCCTGCAGGTAAACCCCACCGACCAAGCACCGTACAGGCAGCAAAACAATACTTTTCGAGGCATTTAACCTCAACAACTATACATTAAAACTGTGATTTAGTTCAAGTGCCCTTTGCGAAATCAGCCCAATGTGTACTTTGGCAAGGCACTTCGTTCTAAACTGCTTCTCCCACCAACATGTTGTTAGTAGAACGGATGACAACATAACAAGTTACATTTATAAAGTTCTTTTTGCACATTTTGGCCCGTATTCTAGAAGCCTCCTAAACTCAAAGGTCCACTTTAAAGCTGACGTCTCCAAACAAAAAGCCCCCATGCGACGAGCAAGAGAATTGCAAACGCCTTACACCTCAAACGAAGGCTCAGAACATGATATACCCCATGACGCCAGGAGGGCGCCACCAAAAATAGATACTCTCTTATCTATTTTTGGCGCCACCTTAATTTGTTTTCAGGCAACAGAGCTGGGGGCTTTTTGTTCGGAGACGTCAGCTTTGAAGCTTTTGTATTCTGCCCTGCAAACAATAGCCAAACCTTAGTCAGAGTTAAGGAAGCTTCTAGAATACGGCCCTTTCATTTTCAACTAACCTTTCCTACAATGTAATTCGCAAAGTGTTTTTTCCATAACTGGAGGAAGTACTTATACGCGATTTTTTCCTTGTCTCTGAAGATCTCGTTGATCATCCTCTCATAGTAAACCTTTTTCGAGTCGCAAACAGGAAGATATACTTTGTTTTCATGTGGCATGAAATCGCCCATATTTCCCAGATTCAGAGTCATCCAGCCTAAAAATCACAATGAAAGTACATGTACAATTACAGTAAATTGTCAGTTTTTAAATGGTAAATTTATTCTTGTTGATACTAGTATCAGGAATCGTGCTACTCGAGTAACACGAGTAGCCAGGTTTTCCCTCCACGCCTATTTATAGCGTATATACGCCAAAGATACAAACATTGACGCTAAGGCCACGTCTTAATGCGAATAAATTGTGCTCTTGATCCTGAAAAATGCGTGTTTTTAGCGCTTTACGTTAATAAAAAAGCATGTAAGAATGCCATGATAAATTACTGGAGGTCATTTGTTCACTAGGGCAAAAAGTGAAAGAACATTTTGTGAACACACTTTTTCTCCGATGCCCAGTGTCATTTACAATCCCCAACGGACCTGAGGATAGCTTTTACTTCTACAGTGTCGTGAACTTTTGGTTTTATTTCTCTGGGATGGAAAGAAATCACCTCAAAAACTGTTTGGTTGGATTCCTGGTGAAATTTCCTTTCCAATGACATAAAGTTTGCCCGTGTTGGTCATTTCTACGAAGATATATTTAGCCCTGCTTGATCTGGCTTCGCGCCAAAAACCATGCAGACGATCTCCATGAGTGTGTCACCTACGATGTTTCTGGTCAGCTAGTCTGACCTAACATGCCTAATGAGCAGAAATAAGCTATGATGGACACTGTGAGACGCTCAAATTGGGTCTTTTGTTCAATATTCTGTTGATTTCATTGCATAGGCCTACTTAGATAACCATTTTGGGGCCAAGTTATCAAGATAGTTGGGACATCGAGACAGCCAATCAGAAAATTGCCTGCTTAAATATGGTGCTGTGGGCGGGAAATTTGAATTCACTTGAGAGGCCTTTCATCATGTTCATGTCAAGGGTGGGATGAGATTTAGCTTTTACAACTTTTTGGCACTTTTGGAGTGTCCCACACTCCCTACACTTCAGCCCCACCTATTTTGCCGCTGTGCATGCCATTTCATAACTTTCAAATGGAGACGAATCTGCGCCATCACATGATGGCTCTAGTTTGCTCAACCGTATCATGTGCTTGGTGAAATAGGTGAAGCACAAAAATACGCTAAATGGAAATCTCAAGGAACATTATTTTGCTCAAGTAGGTTGTAAAAGCACAAAAAATGTGCTTAGTTGTGTGAAAAATGCACATTCTGAGTGCTTAGTCAAAAACTCCAAAGGAAACCCTGAGTAGCACGAGTTACAATAGAACATCACATCTTTGGAGTGTCGCTATCCATGTGATGTCATCACAGTGTCATACTTGACCTAATTTTCTACACGAGTGGAACCCTCTACCAGCCGAGGGTTGCACAGTTTGCGTTATGAAGCTAACCGCAACCTGTAGGCCTACTGCTTTCCACATTTGCAAGAAAGAAAGGCTATTCTTTTAATTAGGATTTTATTGGACACCCCTTTTAATGTTTAAAGACTCCAGCAGGTCAACTAGTTCAGCTTGCGATGACATGTAATCATATTGATATGATTTTGAAAGAAAATTAGATGGTACTGCCCGATTTGCAATTTGATGTGCATGGCGTAAGGTTAAAGCGAATCGAAAGCGGATTTTGTTTACATTTGGATGGTGTTTGTAAACAGAAAATTCAGCCAATCAGAATGCACGAAAATTTCTTTTGTTGACATTCTGGAGAAGTTTGTTTACATTTTTGCTGAAAATTTGTCCCCTTTCAAATTCTATTTCTAAATCAAATTTTTTCGCTTTCGATTCGCTTTAAGGTTGCGTACGGTGACGTTTTTTCAACATTTAGAAGGTTACTTTCCCACATCCATAATATGGATAATGTAAATAAAGTACCTGGCTTCCATCATAGACAACACAAGGATCCTGCTCTGGAACCATTCTACTGTCATAGGTATTCATGGAGCAAAATGTTCTTCATATTGGCCTAACGCATGCATTTTGGAAATTTACATCAAAATTACGAAGTCGCCATAAGTGATCAGTCATTCATCAAAACCACAATACCTAAGTATCTTTCATATAATTAATACGATTACTAAAAACTCGTAAAAGGGGTTGGGACAGAATTATTCTCACATTTGTGGCCAACAAAAAAATTCGTCTGCTATAGTGGAAGTAGGTGCATATTAGCGTACGATAAAATCTGAGTCATCAGCGTGATCAAGGACTCTTGACACACGAAAGCTAGAGCGACATTGTTTGAAATTGGTGCCATGTCCTCCATATTGAATCGTCTGCTTTTCTGCCAGACGTGTTCGATTGGTACACCTACTCGACATGCGCAGCGACATTACGCCATCGCAAGCTCGACCCATGTAGACCAAACAAAGTCGGCCTGGGAATGATCAATCTGATTTTTGTTGTGAGGGTTTGCCTGGAAGGTTCTTTTCGATGACCAGCTCTGCCGCCCATCCAAGATGGTGGCCATCTTGAAATTGGGTTTCCATCAATTAACTTGAGATTCCTTTGCCCAAAAACAACACACCATTCTATATTGCTCTTGTTTGCTTTTGTATCGTCATCATACATTAGGCCAGGCCCATTCAACATAAATTACTTGTTTATCATCACCGTCCGTCCCAACATTTAGCTCCCATGCCGATTTTTTTTTTATTTGATCAAATATCCAGTAGTCTTGAACGTTAGTTGGGGTGTTGATATTTTTGGTGACTGGGAGGGGAATGTCGATGGTCGTCAGCTGCCCCTGCATTCAGAGAGACTTTAGTGAAAAGTCTCTCTGAATGCAGGACAGCTGACAGGGATCTGTGGTTATAAGTATTTATTAGCAAATGCAGATATGTAGGGAAAGGGAAGGGCTGGGGAGATATTAGTCCTGCGACTAAAGTGTTCAGCAAAAAAAATAAACAGAGAAACAGACACACGAAAAAATCGCCTATCGCAAGGCTCGAACCTGGCGCCCCAGATTCATAGCCGGACGCTCTACCGATGCGCCAGCTGGCCACGTCATGATAGTGGCTGCTGAATAAATGTTTATAAATATATCCCAGCTACTCAACATATTTTTATGATGATAGAAAATGACGTCACAAATCAGAATAATCTTACAAAAATCGCATTTCACAACAACCACAGAGCAAGTCCCCAGCAAATCTGTCGGTATCTCGCTAAATAATGTATCCATCTACGTTCACAGCCACTAAAAACGTGAACCAACCGTCCGGTATATTCCATCTGAACATTAGGTGCATATTTCCTATGAGTCCAATTCTATTGACTGACCCGTGACAAGTCTTTGGCTAGCTTCGCTGTTGACCGCTACGCGGCGCGTTGGGCCCTTGCGTCAAGGTACCGTCCGCTCCAAATTCTTGCCCTCTGCTTCACCTTTGATTTTTGTTATTGTTCATCAAACAACCTCCTGACCTGATTTTCCCAGACCTGATGGGCTTTTGATACCATAATTGATATCCATTGCACCACCGATGATCCTATTCCTGGCCAGAATAAACAGACCTACAGTAGCATTGGCATTGTTGATGTAGGCCCTATGAATAATATAAACGCTGTTGCATTACGATAATTTATGCACGGGCCGTATTTAAACAACGTATTGATTATTCACTCCCCCTGTTTTCAGCCTTTTGACTAGCGCAGTGCAAAGACGTAGGTACTGTAACGCAATGGTCCCGGGTTCGAATCCCGTTGGTCGCATTTAGGTTTTTTTCTTTTTTCCCCTTTTTCCTTTTTTTCTTTTCTCAGAGAACTCTTTTAAATTTCTACATGGAACAATTGGTTAACTAGAGTTGTCAGTTGAGTCTGCATGCAGACTCTGGAGTCTCCGCCACGCGTCGCATGTCACACTGGTGACTAGGCCTATAAGAGACATGCACGGCCAATTTTGACCCGCAATACCACATGAAAGAACGAATGTAAGGTTTTATTGATGAAAGTGACGTAAACTGAACCGGAAACTGTTTATTTGATGTATTTTAATCCACTCTGCCTCGCGCAATTTGACTTCCAAAAGTGTCCGAGAATAGATTTTTCAGTGACGGCGGTCCTATTCTCGGACACCATCCCCATCCCGCCATGTCCTCGGACAGTTGCTTTTTGTGGCCAAAATGTCAAAAGGAATGACAGTTTCGTTAGGGCCTACCAAAAAACAGAATGCCGATCGGGAAATGGGGGATATGGGCCGAGGACATGAAGGATATAGGCCTAGCCGAGTTGGATGTTGGTCATGTTCGTTAGCATGTCGTCCATGTTGTCAGGCTGGGATCATACGGCAGTCGTGGCGCAAAACATCGTCGTAAACATCAGCATGGATAAATTAAACAACATACACCCGACGTGGAAATGAAAGAATACTAGTAGTCACAAATCCTGACACCGGAATGTTTTATTGAAAGACAGTTTCGTCGAAACTTCGCGTTATATGGTGATAAAATTACGACACTGCAAGGAGCCCGTGAAGCACTGCAGAATGCACACACGCATAGGCACGTAAGCCTCCTGGTCTGAGGTTGGTTTGGGCCGAGAAAGTTGCCGAGAAAGTTTCCTAGCTAACACAAGAGTCTCCGCTCGACCACTACGTGGCGTGGCGGAGACTAATTAATCTTGGTGACACTGATAAAATCGGCTACAGAATCGTCACATCAACAGGGGCAAGGGCACACCCTTGTATTCGGACTCATCCACAGGGGAGTTAGCTATGCGCCCGACGAAAACCGACAGAATGCGTCACATAGGTGTCTAACACTTGGGTCATCACACAGAAACAGGCTGCAATACCAGATGACGGACCTGACCTAGGCACCTATCGGAGTATAAGAACATCTTCCATTATCGGCCTACATATTTGAGTGATAAGACAGGTTGTCAGGGGCGTAACTAGCTTTTTTTGGCCTGGGAGGGGCCCCGGGGGAGGGGGAGTGGAAAGGTCCTCGGGAGGGGGGCAAAGACTTCCTGTGTTTTCCACACGTCTCGCTCAAATATCAAATGCCCTCCCGATCAAACATTGTTACCCAGATGAAATATCAAATATCAAAGGCCCTCCCTCCCCAATATCATAAGGTTGAATGATGATAAACAAGTAATTTATGTTGAATGGCCTCAGCATCAGATCACTTAATACATGTACTCACCAATAGCCGAAGCCGTTTTCTCCATTTGACGCTCACGTCCACCATTTTTATGGATTACTTTTCGAACCCCATCCTTATACAGCCTTTTTACGTCTTGTAATCTTCTCTTTTTGATATTCAAAACTGTCAGGTATGCCTCCTCGCACATTTTTCTGAAATTATAATAGCACACAGCACAATGTTATAATGAGGGCATGTCCATCTTTTACAACTTGCAGGGCTTTCATAATTTCTGATGTCAGGGTGTCATTGACTTCCACCGTTTTTTCCCAATGCGTCAATGACTCCCATCCCTGGAGCCCAATGCATCACCTGACTCGATCCCTAATTTTGTGGTCAATGCGTATTGCCTTATTCACCATACAGTCTGATCTTTTTTTCCTTTTTTGACATGACGACTTCTGGGTTGGGCGTTTCAGGAATAAGGCCAGGAGCGGGATGCTGATGCGTATTTCGACGATCATATCATAATTTTAGAGCGTATTTGACTTCTTTGAAGTGCAAGGCAATGCGTATTTGACGAACACTGCTATTCTTTTCGTGCGTAAACTGAGATTTCAGTGCGTAAAATACGTCCATACGCACGCTATTGAAAGCCCTTACTTGTACCGGCAGTACTGTGCAGATGCATAAGCCAGATTCAAAGTGAACCAAAGAATTTAAACCGACAAGAATTTGTCAAGTCGGATATGAGGTTGCCATGGTTGCGTACAAATCGTACACTTTTTGCTGAACAGGATTAGTCAATTACCTTGATTTTTATTTGAAATGTATTTACTATCCGAGACAGCTGAAAATCTCATCTCACTAGTTGGGCCATATTCATGAAGGGTGCTTAGCCTAATCAGTGTACAAATTCTGCATTACCCTACACAGGTTAAAGGCCTAGAAAACTATTGTTCTGCCTTCTGTATGCTGCCTGATCTCTGGCATTTACCACACAAGATGATCATCTAACTTTCCTGCGTCTCGGAGTTGGAGGACAAAAGAAAGTGTTGGACAAATTCTAGGAAAACCTGCCTGAGTGTTGTCCTCTTGGACTGAAGACGCCAGGACAGTTGTACGAGTGTGATTATCCTGCGGGTGAAGCGCCATACAGACATCAGACACTAGCTTTCTAGTCCTTCTTAAACATTTTAATGCAGAATTTGGATGCTGATTAGGCTAAACACCCTTTATGAATACTGGTACTAGTATGGCCCGTAGTTTCCAACTTATCCAATTAGGGAGCGTCCATTAAGTACATGCACCAAAATGCCAATTTTTAGACCCCCTCCTCTTGTACACACATTGCACGCATTGGCTCAAACCTCCCCCCCCCTCCCCGGGCGTACACCAAGGGGCCACATTATTGCTTTTACTACCGGTACTTCATTCAGTACCACTGCGGCGCCACAGTCGGAGGGCGCTAATACATGGCACAATGGGAACCAAGCCTGTGAACTGCTAACCTCACAGCGGAGCCGGAGTGACATCATCTGAAAACTTAAGTCAAGTTATTTCATGTATCTTCCGCCCTCACGTGCAAAATTAACACCAAGAGATATTCCCTTTATTTTCATGGTACATGTATCCAACTGCATTCAAGCAGGTTTTAATTTCTTCAGATTGGTTCTCGGGTTGCGTATGTACCCAAGACTACACCCCCCCCCCCGTACGCATAATGTACGCTTTGTACGCTTTTTCACATACCCCCTCCCCCTCTAGTGTACACGTACTTTAAATGGATGATCCCTTAGCCTATGAAATACGCTGAAAGACGCTCGGTGAAATAATGAAAAACTGTGGTAGGTTCGTTACTTTTGTCAAACTTTGACCTCTGTGACCTTGAAAAGTATGTCAAATCAAAAACCCGTTACAAACGATGGACGCGTGTATTCAGAAATTGAATTGGACGTCACACGTAACGGCGCCACCAGGGAAATTAATAGGTTCACCGTTTCTAAACAACTATGGCGTCATTCTTATTTTACTCGCATTGCTAATATTCGTATTGTTATACATGTAGTTTCAATCAGCAAATCCCCTTTCATGCCTTTGGGATGAAGTATCGATATTGTCCAAAACAAAGCAACATCGCAAATTCAACGTTGTTTCTGTAAGTGCTGAAATTATACGTCGAATTCTGTGGATGGTGCGGCGTAACATGCTTTATTTCTTCCACTGCCTTCAACCAACATGCAGGCAGATGTACACGATACAGGCATGATGGACACGTTTGTACACAAGTGCATGATTCACTGATGTCGCGTCATTGACGGAGCATCCTCCAGTTCGAGGTATTTTATAATAGAAATTCAACCCGATGCAGAGGGTGTTGGTTGCGAGACACCAAATCCGCTCGGGTGGAGCAAAAATTCCATCCAAACCCTCAGCGAAGCGCCTCGAGTTGGGACTACATTTTACATGTAGCTCCACCCTCGCGGGTTTGGTGTCGCAACCAAGACCCTCCGCCTTGGGTTGAATTCCTTAAACTTCACCATCATTAACACTTTCCACGTCCTCACTCTGTTGTCATCACTTGGACCTCAGGATGGCCATGTCGATTTAGAGGAATCAGAGGAAAATTCAGTCTGCAGCCCATCAGACACTAACCATCACACCGTTATCATGTACTAAATATATAAATACAGCCACGTGATCAAGTTAATATCATAATTGCTTTAGTGGAACTTGCATTTCGGCCCTTTTTCTCCTAAAGTGTTGGCATTCGGCCCTCAAGTCATTAGACTATCTTATCACCAACCTCGATTATGATGTGTTTATTATAACAACTCAATAGCCCAGGAAATGTTGTGAATTGTCTATTCTGGTAATTTTATACTTTATCAATATCATACGGTGATTTTCTGGATTTTCCAGCCCGATTCCTCTGATTCCTCTAAATCGACATGGCCCTCAGGATTTTACAAATACAATGATGAGAATGTCTTCGAAATCCCCCCACTTTTTACTTACCGCCCTTCAATCATGAAATTGCATATAACTTCATTGTCTGACAGGAAGGCATGCTGGTGCAATTCATCTAACAGCCACTGCCGTTGATCCACTTCATTTTTCGAACTGATGAACTTTTCTTTGGAACTAATTGTGCGTGGTGACAGGTCCCATAAACACTTGGCTGCACAACATTGCAGATCATATAGTTCAATGATTTCTGCATCATTGCGGTTCAATCGGTGTCTTGACCTTTGATTGGTATCTAAAAGGACAAAAGCAAAGTGTGCTTATTCACACACAGCATAAAATTTACGAAAAGAAAAATACATAAGTGCCAACATTTTTGTCTGTAAGTTGCTGTAACCTAGAGGTACATGTGTACAAAGTTTCAACACAACAGTTCAAACCATTATCAAAATATAGCCCTTTGAAATTTTTCACAAAACACCCCCTGGAGGCCAAAATAGGAATCCAACCGTGCTCAAAATCGAACTCGGCCTACATCTTAGGCCCATATATACACCCACCAAAGACCAAAAAGATTCGTCAAAAAATAAAGGCGGTAGAGCGCTAACAAACCAAGTTTACGTACATGTACGTACGGACTGACGCACGACAGACCACCACTCAATGACCCCAACCACAGCTTTAGCCCTGCTGGGCCTTGCGGCCAAGCAGGCTAAAAAGTGCTCCACCAGGTTATCCAAAATGCTACCAGGTGGTACTTATTTTTATAAATGAAATGGTCCATGGACCATGTGGTCACCCGTTGGACATAGGGTAATGACAGAGAGAGGCACATGTCAAGTTATTGGTCAAGTTATTCCCAAGTTGCAGGACTGCAATGATTGTTTTTTGGGTTATTGCCACCTGGCGGCAATATTGGATATGTCTGATTGGGCCAAAAGTTCACATGCACATAATAAAGGTCATCTACAGGGAGCCACATAGCACATTTGAGCGCTCTGGGTCAAGTCGTTCCTGAGTTATAGCACATTCAATGATTTTCGGGTTACGCCAGCTGGCGGCCATATTGGAAGTTTAATCAGGCCGAAATTTGACGTGCTTGTAAAGGTCACCTAGAGGGAGGTAAATATCAAGTTTGAGCACTCTGGGTCAAGCCGTTCCTGAGTTATATAGCACTTGGATGATTTTCAGGTTACGCCACCTGGCGGCCATATTGGATGTCCGCTCGGGCCGAAACTGGGTATTTTTGAAGGTACCCCTCTAATACATGTTTATGCAAGATATGAAGACGCTCGGTGAAATAATGAAGAATTGTGGCAGGTTCGTTACTTTTGTAGAACTTTTATCTCTGTGACCTTGGGAAGTAGGTCAAATCAAAAACCCTGTTAATGTTATGTATCAGTGTTCTAGCCAGGCCAGTTTTACAGGGCGGTACAACCCTGTTCAAAATTCAGAGGTCATTTTACCGCCCTATTGAAAAATGTAACTTGCAGTGCATTTTCTATTAGATCACCCTGTTTGAATTTCACTCCCGCCCTGTTTGAAAATCCAGGGCCTAATGCTACGTTCACACTATGTTCCTGGTCACCACGGCAGCCCCGTTTGCCCGAAACGTAGTGCTCCGTGGGATTTTGGCTATTTTTTTCTCTGTATTCAAGTTTTGTTACGTCTTGCTAAGTTTCCTCACGGTCTATCACGGTACCCGTGACGGGCCGTTGGGGGAAGCGGCTGCTGAGCCCGGAGGCTCAAAGGCGCACTACGGTTCGGCCCGCGGTCTACCACGGATGCCAGTACGTTCCCTCCCGGCCCGTTACGTTCGGATGGGATCCCCCACGTTCCTCACGTTCTGATCAAGGTCTGACACGTTTTTCACGTTCTGCCAAGGCTTTCTACGGATGAAACGTGGACGCCGGGCAACTTTGGAGCAAGTTTGTGCCCACGGTATAAAAAGAAGGCCTGCAATGTGTTGTCGATCGCTCAGACTCGAATGAAGCTCCCCTACCGGGCCCGGCTTTTCTATACTCCCTCCCAGCCCCCGCGCGCCGTGTCACACCGTAGTAGAACGCAATGCGCCGTATCGCGCCGGGCCCTTGACCGTCACGCGCCGGGACGCTTCGTGAATGAACGCGACGAAACGGCTACCATCCACCCTAGCTTGCCGTGAGAACCGCGACAAAACGTGGCAAAACGGAAGAAACGCGCAGCAACCGTGACAAAAAGCGCACAAAACAGGACAGAATGTGACAAAACCTGAAAGGACCGGGGGAATACACATGCCTCCCGGCCCACTACGGACCGCCTCCAAGTTTTGTTACGGCCTGTTACGTACTGTAACGTTTTGTTGCGTTCACCCACGGCAATCACGGCCTGTCACGTTTGCCCATCCCGTCCCCCTGCGTTATCTCACGCCCATGCCGTTTAGCATGTTTAGTCCACGGTGGTCTGAAACGTGATTACCGTGGCCGCCGGGAACATAGTGTGAACGTAGCATTAGAATCATAGGAAAATGCAGTCATCCCGCCCTGTTTGGAAAAATTTCTGGCTAGAACACTGTGTATCCTTATTAGATACACCCATGATAAAAATTTGGAGAGGATCCAATCATTATTTCAGGAGTTATTGCACTCTTTGTTTTTGGTTTGGCCACCTGGAGGCCAAGCCAAGAATCGAATCGGACCGAAACTTGGTGTCATAGGTCATATGACCTAGGGGTATATATGTACCAAGTTTCAGATCAATCGCTCCAGCGGTTACAAAACGTGCCCTGCTAATGTACAACGACGAACGCCACACCACTGACCACAACAAAAGCTCACAGGTTGAGCTAAAAACCTAAAGTATTGACAGATCATTTTTATACTAATACTTTGGCAGAATGTCCCAACTTGCCATAACAATTCATCGATTTGGCCTTGTTTTTCACAATTTTCCTCGTTTTTGGGCCCAGCATATTGTCTTGTCGGGAGCGCGCTACAGCCAGAATAATTTCATCAATTTCTAGGGGGGTCAACTCCACACCCATTGTCATTCTCTCAGATTACGACTCGTCTTAAGATTTGAACGTTCAAGAGAGACTGTCATCGTGCACATCAACGCAGGAAATGTTAAACACTGCTGCCATATACTCACTTCGTTTTATTTCTTCGGTATTGTTACTTCCTTCATCATTAGATTGTTCAGTATCGGTGCTGGTTGTAAAATGACGGTGAGTTATCGCAGCTGAAAACATATTTTTATACATTTTAATACACACTCCCTGAATTGCAGGCTTCAAATTCGATGCACCGGTAAATTTGAATCCATTTTCACATCTAGCAGGTATGTTTCAGGGCCGTATTCTTTAGCCCCTATTACACAGAGCGATACGGTATTCAATATTCTAGGCACGTTTCGTGCAAGGTGGGTGGTTTACAAAATTTTACATAAAACTCTACTGAAGTCACACTATTTGCTTTTTGTTCGAATTATGCATGTCCAATTTTTCACTGTATACTGAATAGCGTATAGCTCTATGTAAATACATCAGTGCTTCATGTATGAAAAAGTCAGGAGTGTGGTCATTTGCACCCCTTAAAGCTGAACCAGTAGTCTTGAACGTTAGTTGTGGTGTTGATAATTTTGGTGACTGGGAGGGGAATGTGGATGGTAGTCAGCTGCCCTGCATTCAGAGAGACTTTAGTGAAAAGTCTCTCTGAATGCAGGGCAGCTGACAGGGATCTGTGGTTATAAGTATTTATTAGCAAATGCAGATTTGTAGGGAAATGGAAGGGCTGGGGAGATATTCATCCTGCGACAAAACGTTTTCAGCAAAAAAAAAATAAACAGAGAAACTGACACGTGAAAAAAATAAAAATTCCCATCGCAAGGCTCGAACCCGGCGCCCCGGATTCAGAGCCGGACGCTCTACCGATGCGCCAGCCGGCCACGTCATGACGGCGGCTGCTCAATAAATGTTTATAAACATATCCCAGCTACTCAACATATTTTTATGTTAATTAAAAATGACGTTGCAAATCAGAATAATCTTCCAAAAATCGCATTTTACAACATCCACAGAGCAAGTCCCCAGCAAATCTGTCAGCGTATCGCTACATAATGTACCCATCTACGTTCACAGTCACTAAAAACGTGAACCAACCGTCCGGTATATTCCATCTGGACATTAGGTGCATATTTCCTATGAGTCCAGTTCTATTGATTGACCCGTGACAAGTCTTTGGCTAGCTTCGCTGTTGACCGCTACGCGGCGCGTTGGGCCCTTGCGTCTAGATCAACAAAAAGCCCCCATGCGACGAGCAAGAGAAATGCCCTCCTGGCATCATCGGGTCTATCATGTTCTGAGCCTTCGAGTGAGGTGTTTGCAGGGCGTTAGCATTTCTCTTGTTCGTCGCATGGGGGCTTTTTGTTGATCTAGTTCAGCTTTAAAATTCTGAGTAGTGTTAGAACCTAGTGCTTCGTGTACATGTCTTTCTCGTAAAGCGTGATGACCATGGCAAAGGTTGTGGTCAGTTTGCGGTTTGCGGTCAAAAACATCATTTGCAGGAACAGGCCTCAAGGCAAGCCGGCCGCAGGCCTCAAAAGGGGGTATCAGAAAGGGGGGGTTCGGGGGGTCTCCCCCCGATTAGGTAACGGCTGCGTGAGTTCACGAGATCACTGATCTTTACATATTACTGTACTTACCGTCTTCTACTAATTCATCAAAACCAGTAGCACTTGCATCACATTGATAGGTATCCGCACTGGTATCCATTCTACGCATTGGCCTTGTCGTATCTGAGGATTAGGAAAAGGAGAAATTTTAAAATCCTGTGTTACTAAAGCCTTGCAACGGAATATAAAATGGGAGATGTGCAAGCCTGGCGTACAGCGCATATGCAAATTAGTAGAAGAAACTGATGAGATCAGAGTCGCTGGTGATGTACGCACCAACGCGCACATGTAAATTCTGCAGCGCCGTAGTAAGACTACATGTAGGAAGATCTATCCAATCAGTTGCAGAGCTGCCAACCCCTGATTCATGCCTTCCGGAATTTTTCCAGAAATTTCACCGTTTCTCCGGATTTTTGGGGGGTCTTTCAGTACTCTCAGTTCGGATTGATTCCAGGGGTTTAGGTACCATGAACATGCGTAGGCCCCGTTTTGCGTTCAAATCTTGCATCATCTTGTTGGAAACCTTAGTGAAAACGCAAGTGAAATCTTGCACAATACTAACATACGCATGCCCAAAAAGCCCCAGATATGGACCACACACACTATTTCATTCTTTATGAACTGTCAAAAATGCAAGAAGCAGCTGAAAACATGATAAACTTCCACAATCGGAATGCAAAATCCGATGAGATTGCCGCCATGCAGTCATGGCCGCCATATTGCATCTTTCCAGGTCTCACTACAGAGTTTGGTGAGCATGTGCTGTGGTCTCACTGCACAGTTTTGGCAAACATGGTAAAATCGTACTTTTGAAGGGTACTTCCGTATCGTCCGTACTGGGGGTGATTTTCCGGACTAAATACGGAAAATTCGGGAGGGTTGGTAGCTCTGCAGTTGTCACATGCTCAGGCTGAGACTGCCTACATCACAGCGACTGAACAAATGTTGAACATGTGCAACTCACGGCGACTTGCAAAATCTCCGTTCCAGCGAGTCGCAGGGTGCGAACATCGACCATTTATGCCATGAATGATCAGTCGCCTCTAAAGCCGGCCGCACACGAGTGCAATTTTGCCTCCAACTATGGAGATATTTGCTTCCTACGTGTGCAAATCTCATTCATGTGCGGTGGTTGGAGTGCAGAGGCGGTGACGGATTTTTTGCCTCCAGCGCAGATCAAACATGTTTGAAATGACATTACGCCACATCTACAGAAGACAAATTTGCAAGCTGATGCACTATAAATGCGGCGACAGGATGCTGAGACAGAAAACTCCTATATGAAGGCAATGTCGGAGACAAAATTGCACTCAAGTGTGGCCAGCTCAATTCCAGCTACATGTAGATCCTCCCAGCTACATGTACCAGGTTCGTCAGTGGGGACTATCAAGTCACAAACTATGTGTGATGTACGCCCGACTTTAGCAGTAGCAACTATTATGAAATGGTCCATGGACCATGTGCTCACAGGGTTCAACATACTGTAAACCGTGATATTTTCGCGACGCTAAATGTTCGCGATTTTGGTGATCTACGAATTCGCAATGAATAAATATTCGCGATCGGAACCCTTCAGCTTCAAAAGAAGAAGAGTAATTTTCGCGCGATTTATGTTCGCGTTTTGACCCTTGAATGCGAAAATAAAACACACGCGAAAATTTCACGGTTTACAGTACTTAGTCTACCGGTAATGACAGACAATGACAGAGAGAGGTACATGTATTACGAGCAATCTGGGTCAATTCATTCCCAAGTAGGACTTTGAATTATGATGATTTGGGGGTTACACCACCTGGTGGCTATATTGGATGTCCGATCGTGCTGGAACTTCACATGCACAAAGGTCATCTGCAGGGGGGCCACACAGCACATTGGAGTGCTTTGGGTCAATTCGTGCACCTGAGTTATCCAAAGCACTTTGATGATTTTTGGGTTACGCCACCTGGACATGCTGGAGGTCATAAAAAATTGGATATCCGATCGGGCCGAAACTTCACATCATGCACATAAGGCCAGACCCAAAAATATGTCTGTTTGCTGTAACCCTACCCGGCCCTAATAGCTTGGGTAGGTAGGTAGGCATACATTTTTATTTTTTTTAGTTGGTCATCTGCAGGGGGCCACTACACTCCTCTCGCAGTGTTTTGTTTCGCTCCGTACCTATGCTTCACAAACCACTGCTTCGAATGGCCGGGATTCTGCCGATTTACCGCCAGATGGCACCACTACTGTTCCCGCTGCCATGCTGGAGAAAGTGTTTTAGGATTTTGCTCAGTTGCAGCCTGATGGCGGGCGCTGATTGGTTGGACCATAGTGGTGCCATCTGGCGGTAAATCGACAGAATACCGGCCATTCAAAGCAGTGGTTTGTGAAGCGCAGGTACGGAGCGAACAAAACACTGCGAGAGGAGTGTAGGGGCCACAAACATGTAGCACATTGAAACGCTTTGGGTTAAAGGACAACAAGGGTAATTATCTACTATGCAGCAAAACCTAACAAAATCCTCATGGATAGGCACATAAATATGTCATCTCACCGTACATTACGTTGAAATGGAAGAAAAAAATCACCACTCTGTAAAAAGTGATATTTAACCTGACGTCTTCACAGTTCATGGTCACTGCCATTTTGATTCATATTTCCCGCGGGAGTGACGCAGTGCCTCTTCAGTGTATTGTGATTCGACGGCGTATCCAATCCCAAACCACATGTTTATTCTCTGCCAAACTTCCACCGTCACTTCGTCATTCAGTTGACTACTGACCTATGGAACGTCTGTCATCACTCAAGTAATCCGACACAACTTGGACTTGACACAAAAAAGATCACAAAAACAAACCTGTCACTGTCAGTGTGTCAGCTGGCCATGCTGGCATTGTGTAAACAACGTGGGGCAGCCGGTCACGTGATTGCACCCAATACGTCATGCTCTTCAGCATTGGAGGAGAGATAAAGTGAAAATAAACAGAAACATGGCTGCCCCCATGAGCTTACTTCCTTTGTGGATTAAATGCATTGTTGTAGCATTAGGGTGACTTTTTGGAATAAAAATCATCGGCATTTTTAAAGATAACATTGTGTAGAACATAAAGGTTGGTTTATTTCTTTCATTTCTCTTCTACTGGATAATTCCCCTAGTTATCCTTTAAGGCGTTCCTGATTTACAGCACTTTGATGATTTTGGGGTTACGCCACCTGGCCATGTTTGAAGTCAAATCAGGCCGAAATTTGACGTGCATGTAAGTTATTGTAAGGTCATCTAGAGGGAGGTAAATCACATATTTGAGCACTCCGCGTCAAGCCGTTCCCGAGTAATAGAACTTGTACTTGATTTTCAGGTTACGCAAACCTGGCAGCCATACTGGATGTCCAATCGGGCCGAAACTTGGTATTTTTTAAGGTACTGCATACCCCTCCAATGCATGCAAGATCGATATGAAGTTAAGTTAATCGGTGAAATAATGAACTGTGGCAGGTTCGTTACTTTTGTCGAACTTTGACCTTTGCAACCTTGAAAAGTAGGTCAAATCAAAAACCTGTTATGTTACGTATCCTTATTAGGTACACCTATGATAAAAATTTGGAGATGATCTACATGTATGTAGTCATTAGTTCAGGAGTTATTGCACTTTTTGTGTTTTTGGTTTCCGCCACCTGGTGGCCGAGCTGAGAGTTGAATCAGACCGAAACTTAGTGTCATGGGTCATCTGACCTACATGTAGGGGTATATGTACCAAGTTTCAGATCAATAGCTCCAGCGGTTACGAAATGTGCCCTGCCAACGAACGACGATGAAGGACGATGCTCTGCATTTGTCACTGGTTGCAGTTGATGCGCAATGTTTATGAAACACTGAAAAAAGAGCATTTTCTGTTCGATTTGGTTCTTAACAATTGGTTCTTTAAAGCGACCCATACACGATCAATATTATTGCACAATATGCAGGCCTTTCAATTGTATGGTGACCTTTACACCCTCTATTTTTTCAGTCCATTTTGGGGACAGCCCTTCGAGCTTATTTTTAGGGACACTTTTTTGTTCATTGTTACATTTTGACGAATGCGAGATTGAGACTGACTGGGAATTGAAAAGTGAAAGGTACTTTCTGGCCAGTCAGTGGTGCACAGTAGGCCTAATCATTTCCATTTTCAAAATGAGTGTCAAGTGCCATCGGATGCAGTCTGCTCTTGTAAAGGTGCCTAAAATTGGACGGGGTCATCCCTATGTGTCCCGGGTTCTATGCGTCCCGGGTTCTATGTGTCCCGGGTTCTATGCGTCCCGGGTTCTATGTGTCCCCAGTTCCATGTGTCTGTCTCAGTTATGATTGGCCCTGTCCTCATTTTGTTCTCAAGTGGAGTCGACGAACTCATATCTTAATAATCATGGATGTAACTAAAATAAATCAGCGTTAGCATTCATTATGAATTTTTTTGAACATTTTTTAGTTATAATATGCCGTTATAATATGCATCAAAATTCATAATAATTTTGTCCATTGACTCTTCACCAGGGCCTGTTTCATAAAGTGACTTTAAGCTAATGGTACCTTTAATTAAATGGAAAATGCATTGAGTTAATGGTACCATTAGCTTAAAGTCACTTTTTGAAACAGGCCCCTGGTTTTTTTCTTCAACATCACCGTAGCTCCTCCATTTTGGAAGATTAAAAGTCTAATTAACCTTACAAAAAACACGTAATTGTTTGGTATGTATTGAATATGAGTAATGATAGATGGGCCGTGGAACTACTGCTTTTCATCGTGGAGGTTGTACATCGTCGACTCCACTTGAGAATAAATTGGCGACAAGGCCAATCATAGTTGAGACAGACACACGGAACTGGGGACACATAGAACCCGGGACACATAGAACCCTGCAAACAAATAACTGTCTTTAGGGACGCATAGAACCCGGGACGCAAAGAACCCGGGACACATAGAACCCGGGACGCAAAGGACCCGGGACACATAGAACCTGGGACACATAGGTACGCTCCCAATTGGACCCCCAACAAGAATCCATGCTAAATAAACAGCATGGATAAATCCTTCCCATACCAGCAATAGCCTAGGCATGTAGAGGGTTAATCTCCCAGACTGAACCTTGAACTCAACAACCAGCTGTGCCTATTCACATGGAGTAAGCCTAGGGCTGGGATTATGATTGAGTAAAATGGCCAAGGAATTTCTTTCCTGAGATAAAAAATTTCAATGCATCTTCATGCCCATAAACTCTCCCATTCAACCTCAGATTTAGTTCTAAGTACTGCCACTATGAAGTGGTTGTGGCGCTGTGTTTACACATGACATCATCATTCATAAATTATTGATTTTTCACTGCTGACCATGCGGTCTGCTGGGCTGACGGCGGGAAGTTGCTGGTGGGTATTTGATAATGGGTACATGTAGGCGAGTATGGGGAAAGAGATAAATTCAAATCATTTTATTTGCAGGAACTTTTATTCATTGACATTTGAGGGTAATTTGAGGACTTTAAAGGGTATTTTGGGGACATTTTGAAGGGCTTTAATTTGGGGACATTGAAAATTCCTACACCGTATAACGGTGTGAAAAGCATGTAATCGAAAGGCCTGAATATGAGGATCAAAATGGGCAATATTATTGCCGATCTTTCTTCTAGATTCTATCCATCATGCTCTATTTTGGACCCCATATTGAGCAATTTGATATTGACAGTGCATGAGCCTGTGACACGTGTTAATGACATTACCACGTGGTAATCGACGAATTTTACCCATTTTTGTGTACTTTTACAAATTTTTGGGTAAAATTTAGCCCATTACCAACACGTACCACGTGGTAACGTAATTTACATATTTCGCATTGAAACTTACCAACAACACCCCACGAAATACCACTTGCATCCAAATCATACGTATCAGCACTTGTTTCGAGTATGTTTGTTGACCATTTATCTGATTCTGAAATAATTTTTTTCCAATTTTTAATATGCAGTCACAAGACTTACTTTGTCTTACATACGATTGGGATCATTTTTGTGTGAAACACGGTCATGACGGTTGAATAAGAACTCGGTTTCCTGTATACAGGATGTTTACTTTCTTTAATTTTCCAGAGAAAATGACAATCATGTACTTAATGAGCTGGACCAGCTGATCAGCATCCTCACTTCACAATTGTTACGAACATGATTACAATAACTTAATCCCAATTTGCGCTGAATACATACCATGCTTGTTCGTTACATCAGGCAATATAGCACTTTGGTTGCAACTCCAGATTCGGGACAAACTTAAAGGGAGTACTGAAAAAGAGCAATTCTATTTCAACTCTTGAATAATGCATTGAAAATGATTGTAATCCCACCCACACTTGATTCCATAATGATAACTCAATGCAGTGAGCCGTGAAGTGGTTCACGAAGGGAATAGACCAATGAATGAGAAGATTGAGACACCCTTTGAGACCCTTTTGAGACACCCTTTAGTATTATGCATTCCCTCTGTAGTATAATACACAGACAAGGAGTGCCACAGAATTTGAGGCCCCTCAAGCACCGAAACCACTACCTACGTGTTCTATAGAACTACAAAATACACCCAAGATAATCCACGATCGATGATCTTATTGTACTTAAATGCGGGATTTAATGTCACATTACGAACGATCACTGTGACAAAAGCGGTGACCACTGATTTCCATATTGCCGACGGGGATGCCGCCGTGTGACGTCATTGGAATCACCGCTTCGCTCTCATTGGTCAGATATTTAAAACTCGGCTAAAAATAGCCTGCACCGAGAAGTCCAACGGCCTATGATGTTCAAAGTTGAAAACGCTAGGCTATTTTTAGCCACGTTTTAAATATCTGACCAATGAGAGCGAAGCGGTGATTCCAATGACGTCACACGGCGGCATCCCCGTCGGCAATATGGAAATGAGTGGTCACCGATCTGTTCACAATGCTCGTAAAGTGACATTAAATCCCGATAAGTACAATAAGATCATCGATCGTGGATTATCTTGGGTGTATTTTGTAGATAAATTTGTATAGAACACGTAGGTAGTGGTTTCGGTGCTTGATTTGCCTGATTTTGTGACTTTTTCGCATCGAAGCGGAGGGGCCTCAAATTCTGTGGCACTCCTTGTCTGTGTATTATACTACAGAGGGGATGCATAATACTAAAGGGTGTCTCAAAAGGGTCTCAAAGGGTGTCTCAATCGTGTAGACGAACTCCTGTGGGTAAATTAATGAACAACAGGAACAATGACGATGTAAATTAGAAGGAATATAGTGTAGGCTTAGTCCATCTGACTCGATCACAAAACCTGGACCAAAAACAAAATTCAATTGTTCTTTTAGGTCTATGGTCTGATTGTTGTTGTCTGAAGACGTCTAAATCAATCAAACAGACTCAATTTTTCAACAGGAGTCATAGGCCTAAAACTGCCAACAGTCAGAAGGCATCAGATACTTACATTTTGTCGGTGTCGAATTCAGCACTTCTTGCCCAGCTTGCTGCGTGTGATGATTGTCGATGGATGTTGATGGGGATGAATGCTCAATGTAATTGAAATCATTCCAACGACTGCTACCATTGCGAGTGAGTGTCGCCGTAGGCCTACATCTTTCGACGGAGGAGATAGGAGGCTGGAATTCCATGACCTGCTGATAACCGCACTGCAGTAGGCTACCGTTATTCAAATTAGTGGCCCGAAACTAGGCCAAGCCGAACTCCTGTCAACACCATATTATGTCCACACAGTAGAGTAGTAGGCTAGGCCTACCGTACCACCAGTACCACCACTACTACGCCGGTGACTAGCCTACCATACCACCAGTCAGTACCAGTTCAGTTCACACAATAAACAATAATCACATCACAGAACAGAATCAAGGCTATCCACTCACAGGTCGGCATGTCCACAAAAGATCAGCATCATCATCCATCCATGATTGTCACAATTGTGTGTACAGACCTGAGACCATATGGGGATGCTGCACACTGAACAAATGCTGAACAGTTTTGACAGTCATGACAGTGCACTGCTGCACTGCAGTGCAGAGCTGTGTGCAATGTCGACTGACGACTGACTGACTTGGCGAGGCGTACGTAGGCCTAGCTACGGTAGACCTTTTAGATTAAGATAGTGATACTACTGTCACTGATAGACACGAACGTGAACAGTCACAATTTAAACATCCTTTAAAAGTATTGTGCTGGCATTTCGACAAGTTTTCGGCAGTTTTTTGTCCTCTCCACAAACATGACAGGTCCAGAAATCACGAAAAATGGCGGACTGCGTAGACTGGTACCCGGTCTTCTGGGCAGCTTGCTATATGCTGCATTCGTTCGGTCTACACAGTGCAAGGCGGATGAATTTATGACCGTTGCACAAGCATGAATTTGGTGCGTAGGGATTCGAAAGAGTTCCCGAATGTTAAAACTGTTTAGTCTAATAAATACTGGAACAAATTTAAGTTATCGGTACAATTACTACCGGTACTGGTATATCAAAATAATCTGTAAAATTGATTCGCACAAGAATCTTCGTGTTCTCTTTGACCGTAGTTTGGTCAAAGGCAGAGCGGGCTGCCCTGGCGGTGGGTTTGGGACTCAGCAGCCTCAGTGGAGATTGTGATCGATCACAGAATGACGTCTCACTAACCAGTGGGGCACTGGGCCCCCATGCAATCCGCGCAGACCTTTTAATAAATAAATAATCCGTCCTGATCGACGTCGGATACCGGTACTAAAGTATTCACATTATCATCACCTAGAACGTGAACATAGATGGTTGGACAATGTCTTTCATCCTTCCGGACATGTTCAGGATAATCCTCAGGACATTTCCCTGACAGCACACTTCTTTACCCAAATGTAATACTGCACTGCAATAAAGTCAGGAGCCATTTCCACTTTTCAGGTGGCAGCCCATCTTGTCCAGGATAAATTTTTCTATGCAAAAAATAATCCTGGGGACAACTTGTTTGGGGATCGATGAATTATCCCGATGGATACGGCAAGCTGGTAGTTCATTTAATGAAATAAACCAGGTCTTGTTTAAAAACCTTGTTTTTAATTAAAAAAAACAAGGCTTATTTCACGCCATTGCAAAGAATCTTGGTTTATTTTTTTTAAAACTTGGTTTTTTAGCCAACTGTTCATGTATTTAAAAAAATCCTAATTTTTTTACCTGAATGGAAAAATAAAGTTTATTTTTTTTAAAAAAATTTAAAAACAGTTTTTTTAAAAAGAAACTTGTTTTTTTAAAGAAACCTAGTTTTTTTTAAAAATAAAATTGGTTTATTTGATACAATTCGCCATTTGCCCAATAAAAGGAAAAAACTTTTTTTTTAAAAAGTTTATTTGAAAAAAAATGTTTTTTTCAGATTCTGTAAAAAACAAGATTTGTTGTAAAAAACCTGGGTGTTTTTATAAAAAACTGTTTTTAAAAAACTGATTATTTGAAAAAAAATGTTTTTTTTCAGATTCTGTAAAAAAACAAGATTTGTTGTAAAAAAACCCCTGGGTTTTGTTGTAAAACCTGATTTGTTGTAAAAAACTGATTATTTGCAAAAAAAATGTTTTTTTCAGATTCTGTAAATAAACAAGATTTGTTGTAAAAACTAAACTAGACGAATTGTTCAGGATGAATTGTCCTGGGGACAATTAATCTAATCTACCATCCCACCCCAATCCAATTATGTACCTTGAGGTCATAAAGAATGATCAATCTCACATATGAAAAGAACTTGTTTTTTAAAGAAACCTAGTTTTTTTTTAAAAAGTTGGTTTATTTGATACAATTCGCCATTTGTCCAATAAAAGGAAAATACATTTTTTTAAATGTTTATTTGAAAAAAAAATGTTCTTTTCAGATTCTGAAAAAAAACAAGATTTGTTGTAAAAAACCTGGGTGTTTTTATAAAAAACTGTAAATACTAAAAAACTGTTTTTAAAATAAAGTTGGTTTATTTAATACAATTCGTCATTTGTCCAATAAAAGGGAAAAACTTTTTTTCTTAAAAAAGTTTATTTGAAAAAAATTGTTTTTTCCCAGATTCTGTAAAAAACAAGATTTGTTGTAAAAAACCTGGGTGTTTTTATAAAAAACACTTTTAAAAAACTGTTTTAACAAAACGGTTTATTTGATTGAATAACGGCTTGCCATAGATGGACAAATTGTTCAGGATGAATTGTCCTGGGGACAATTAGTCTAATCTACCATCCCACCCCAATCCAAAATTATATACCTTGAGGTCATAAAGAATGATCACTCTCACATATGAAAAGAATAGGCCTAACAGAAGTGATAGGATGATTTTATTAATCAGTCCATACAGTACCGGTAACTTTTTCTTAATTGACCAAGAAAAGTTCTCTTATTTTAAGAAATGGTAAGTTTTTTCTTATTTTGAGAAAAGTACTCACTTGATCAAAATTAAACTTAGCGAATCATAATCATTCAATATTTGACTAGGGGAAGCAAATTTAAGTCGAAAATGACACTCTTTCAAAAAAACTAATAAAAACAATAAATATTTAAGAAAATTATCTTATTTTAAGAAAAAATGTTGATTACTTTTCTAGTTTGTCGATGATGTCAAGAAAATATTTCTAATGCCTTACAAATTTATTCTTATTTTCTTAAAAAATTTCTTGAAGCAAGAAAATAATAAGAAATTTCTTAGAAAATACTAAGTTTAAGAAATTTTTTCTTATAAGAAAATATTTTTTGCAGTGTGTGTATATGTTTGAGTTGCGTGCACACAACTCGGTCAGTTAACCGTGCACGCTAGTCAGTTAACTCTGGTTACACAGTCAGGCTGCTAAGAACGGAAATTGTCACTGGTGCACGCGCATCTGTGGGGGGGGGGGTTCCTTTATGATATTGGCAAAAGGAGTATTGCCATGTGGATGGCAAAAAATGCGCACAATCTGTCCGGATTGCAGTCGAAAGTCTCGACTCTGTCGTGTTCTGTCAACCTAACCCTAGTCCAAAAGTGCTACCTGTCAGTTAACTGTGCAGCGCCTTTAATCTTCATCCTATTGCATCCAGACCGACAGCAGACGGCATATTTTCGTCTACCTTTGCGAAAAATCTCGGTTTGAATCGGAAAAAAACAAAAAAAAGAATTAAATTTCACTAAAATGTAACTTTCACGGTCAGTTAGGACTTTGGACCCCCACCACGCCCAAACTATCAGAGTCCGATTCCATCACTTTTAAGTGTGCTTGTAGCGCGTCAGGGGACCTAGCAAATGCCAGAAAAAAAGTTGGGAAAAAATAACACAATGTGGTAGATTTTGGCCTGTAGGCCCGCCAACATGCCAAAATGGGGGTTCTCGGGGCACTTCTAGCGGTCCTGGACAATTTGTCCCTTGGCCGATTTTACGGGATATGGCGCATTCGAAAGCTTGGAAGCCACTCTCCAAGATGCAACCGTTTCAAAAAGGTTAAAATCCCGTTTTCATAGAAAACTCGACCCTGTTCCGTTAAGATCCAGATTTCGATGGAAATCTGAGGTGACCACAGATTTCGATGGAAATCTGAGGTGACCAGACACAACAGAATAACCATAGGCCTACACCCCAAATCTCACAAGAACGTCTAAAACTATGTTAAAAACACTAAGTGCAGCCAAATCATTGTCGTGGCTCGATGTTTCGTGTTAGGGTCATTACATTTACAGCAGACCTATTCCCCGACTATTTCGCATTCTATCGGGGTACAGATAAGGAGGAAGTTACGTAATCCAGGCAGATTAATGCCTCTGACTAAAGTAAGAAAATCCAACACAAAGATCGATGTGTGCAGTGTTTGTGAGTGTTACCAGCGGATGTTAAATTTGATGGTATATCAAATATCTGTTCGAATTTTTCAAATCGAGCAGAAAATAATGATTTTATGGGCCATTTTTCTCGTGGGCTTGGGGGCCAAATACACTAGGGCTTTTCCAATTAGGCCTACCTGTTCACCCCCGCTGCTGATTACCTATTTATAGTACTTTGTTTCCCATATTACCATCCAACAGATGGTGGGAGGGCAATAAACAGAACAACCAGGTATCGCTAAAAATACAGCTCTGGGGTCTGGACACCTGGTGTTACGGGTCTTGGCATTTCTGGATCAAAATCTCAATGGGCTTGTTCAGCTAATGGTATTCCAAACTCTTAACTGACTTCGTGATCGAATCTCGTGACAGGTGTTTCCAGTACGATTTTCCCAATTTTGACCCAAAATTCGGATTCCAGGGCTTCTACCTGTACACTGGAGCAATATTGTTTCGTCTAAATTCGTCCATACTGTGAAAAACTAGAAAGGTTCTGCTTAACTGACTACCATCACGGACGAACGTTTTCACGAGTTATTAAGAGATTAGAGCGAGCACTAAGAACGCCTGATATTCTGAGGATGAATAAACCCGGCAGTGAGAATAGTGAGTTTAAAAGAAACCATAACGCTAACGCGATCGATAAGAAACCACGTTAACGCTTACGCTAACGCTAATTACGTCAAAATGACGTCACTCCCAGAAGAAATACAACAGATTCATTCGATGTGACGTCAAAATGATGTCAATAGCGTTAGCGTTAACGCATGGTTTCTTAAACTCACTATTTACCGGTAACCGAGGTAGGCCTACCGGTAGGCCTACATCAAAATGCCGTCAACCCCAGAAGAAACAGGTTGAACTCGATGTGACGTCAAAATGATGTCATTAACGTTAGCGTTACTAGCGTTAACGTTTGTTAAACTCACTAATGATTTTCGACTCAGTCGTAATCGGAATGCCACGAGGCCAATTCGGCTATATTCATCAGGGCCGTATTTAACTTTTTGGTCCGGGGGGCAGGAGCCTCTCAGGGGGGCAGAATGACCTCTTAGTGCCGTTTTTTGCTCAAAATCCGCATGAAAATCACGTTTTTTGGTTGGCTCAGGGGGGGGGCAACTGCCCCCTCGCCCCCCTTTAAATAGGTACGGCCCTGGTCATATAGTCGTGTTTCAAGTCGCAAAACGACTAGGATTCGGCCTACGACTTCAATATTCATATGGCGGGACTTTTTAAGGCTCTTCTGCTTTCAATTTCTGCTGTTTGCAGGGGCGTCGGAGCAGGGGGGGGCTGGGGGGGCTATAGCCCCCTCACTTTTTTGCTGAAAATGTTGTGTTTTTATTAACATCGGGTCAAAGGCACAGAACAAACGCACGTCAAATAAAAATCGCCCAAAAATATGGTATTGTAGATGCTATAATCTGCTGTCAGATGCCAGGAAATCGCATCTAAGGGTGTTTCATCGTAAAATTTTTCTGGGGGAGGCCCCCCAGACCCCCCCCTGCTGCGGCTTCGCGCCTTCGGCGCTGGTGTCATGCACCTTTCTTTGTCGCGTGGGGCTCCCCCAGTTCCATTGCAAATTTCAGCCCCCCCAGACGACATCCATAGGCGAAACGCTCCGACGCCCCTGGTTTGACGAAGAAAACGGGTAGGCCTAGACGTCTAGGCCTACGGGGGTAGGCCCTAACTCGTTTTTATCAAGGATGTCCAGTTCCCTGTAGGGCCTACCGGTAGTGAAGTCAGGAGAGGTTCGCATTCGGAAAGGTGCTACGTATCCCTTACAAAAATGTATATCACGTGTAAATGACATTACCACGTGGTAGCCTAATCTTTGGGCGAATTTTACACCAAAAATGTGCACTTTTACACATTTTGGGTGTAGGCCTAAATTTCGCCCATTATTACCACGTGGTAATGTCATTTACACGTGGCACATTTAGGCCTATAGGCCTAGGCCTAAACCTCTCTAGAGGCCCTATAGATCTACGGTCATGTTGTCGCGGATACCATTTGGCCCCAGTTCATACTCTTTAGCTTGGCCCAGCTGTGGGCAACACCGACAGGTGGGCAATTAGGCTGGCGAGCATTGAGCAATGAATCACACAGACTGTGTTAATCCGTCTTAATCTGAAGCCATCGAAAGGCCATGGTAGGCCCACCTCCTATTACAAATGTGGCAGCATTGGTAGAGCATCATCAGTGTTGAATTTGTTTTTAGAGTTTTGGTAGCGAGGTACATTTATAGAACCAAAGAAACGAGCAAATCCAAAATGTGATATTCATATCTATATATTACACTATATACACGGTACAAACGTTTTCGGCAGCATCCTGCTAGCCCTCATCAGGTAAAATGAGAAATATTACAAATTGAAGAAAGACTGGAGCATTAACATAACAGCAATAATACAATTAGTAACACTGTTGGGGGTGATTTAAAAGATCCCTAAGAAGAAGAAAGACCCTTGTTGAGCCAGCTGTTTGTTCAGGGCTGGCTTTTGTTCTTTAATCAGTAGCGCCTCCTTAATCCTCAGCACATAATCCGACTGGGCATTAGTCAACACGGAGAAGTTGTCAATGTTTGCGTTTACTTTGCAAGTGTGACAATCCTTCAGATGGTCCAGGATGGCAGTGTTGAATTTGACT
Organism: Notospermus geniculatus; assembly: GCA_002633025.1. NCBI lineage: Eukaryota > Metazoa > Nemertea > Pilidiophora > Heteronemertea > Lineidae > Notospermus > Notospermus geniculatus. Next base: position 54,778 of record NMRB01002764.1, read on the forward strand.
CTTGACCGAGTGTGACATTCAGCGTCTCAGCCTAAGAAAAAGAAGATGCCTCGCGATCAACGCCGTAGTTTTTGGTTTGTGAAAGAAGGTATTGAAACATTCATTTGGGTAAACGACCCAAAGAATTCCGACCCCAGCAAACGGACAGAAGGATCAAAGCTTCGGTCACGGAATGCTTCATCAGCGAAAAGTGCCATAAGTGCAGTAACTGTCAGCAGGACATCGTTCAACTTCAGCAGTAAGACACAAGAACAGTACATGGCAGAAGGAATTAAGGTAGGCAATCTCAGTGATTCTCGAATTTCGCTTCCCACATGTCCCCAATGCCCAAATCGCCAATTACAATTAGCATGCTTAGCGGGCTGTTTGGCGGATACTGCATTCCTAGGACGCTGATTCCTGCCACACAGTACAGCTACTTCAAAGTTATGCCTTCTGTGCTGAGCCACGGTCCGTGACGTCACTGACCATGCTGTATGCAATACTGGCCAGTGAAACTACTGCTACGGCTGGCAAAATGGCGCAGATGACATGGATGATCAGATGATTGTCTGTTCGGCTCTAAAAGACATCATAGAGGCAGTAAACTTTCTAAAAACATGGCATTTAGGTACCGGTGTGTAGTTTGAACGTTGAACCGTTTATTTAGGTTGTCTGAGCGGGTCAAGTAGAGTATAGCGGACCAAGCCATGGGAAGTGACACATCTCCATTGCCGCTTATTCACGCGTGTACACAAATGTACATTGTACACACTCAGTGCACTTCCCATGGCTTGGTCCGCTATACTCTACTTGAGCCGAGGCCTAGGCCTAGGCGCGGCCTACTCTCCATTCCAGTTCCGTTTGGCGCGAGGTTTATCAACGATAGCTCCGCCACGGCTGGGCCGATTTTGATGAAACATACGTCAATCGACTTGTCTTTCTTGCGGTAGGCCTACAGCTAGCCATCATCACTGTCATTTTCCCGAAAAACGTGACAGAAAAAAGTTCTTTCACAAATCACAGTTCGTGTTACGGCCGAAATGCCGGCCATTTTGAAATGACGCAATGCATCGTGCACGTGTAAACTGCACTGAACAGCATAGCGAAATGAAATGAGTTTTGAGAAAGGGATCCGTTATGCAGGCCTTACGCGAAAAATGAAGATAGCAGAAAGATACCGGCAAGAAAGACAAGTTAATTGATGTACGGGATGTTGAATTTGACCCAGCCGTTGCGGAGATATCGGCTGAAAACCTCGCGCCACTGGGATTTGGAATGAACAGTAGGCCTATAGAGATAGGCCTAGACATGGCCTGTTGATTGCGGGGCTAGGCCTACCGGGTATGTTTGCCAAGTTGGTTTTTGCATCCCAATTTTGAAATCCTCGTTGTGAGAAAGCCAGAAAGTTTAAACTGTCATAACAATACACCGATTTCACAACTCAAAAATGCACAGCGCCCTAGCGGTATTATTCCATAGCCATTTCCGGTTGAACCTCGCCTCCAGGTAAAATTCCTAGGTTTTTAGCCTCACCACCAAGGAATTTTACCTGGAGGCGAGGTTCAACCGGAAATGGCTAGGGAATAATACCGCTAGGGGCGCTGTGTATTTGAGTTGTGAAATCGGTGTATTCAATTGACCCCTCTCTCTCATCTTCACGACTGTTACGAGTAATGCAGGGCTAGGTCCAGGAAAAACTGTACAGTGGGACCATGGGACAAGCTGGTAGTGCGTAATAAAAACACCCTGGGCTGTAACATGTCAATGTGGGCTATCAAGACATAATTTGGGGTAGGTTATTCCGAATTCAAGGAGGATCGGACAACCGGTCACGTGATGTTTCTGCTAAGGTCAAGGTCATGTAAACAAATCCACGTGGTTACTCAGTGCAAATTAGCGTAATTTGAAGGCTGATTTCTGCGTGAAAATAGGTATATTTATCATTTTCTCCTGTTTTATATCATTGATTATTATCAAAATGAATGTTTGATTGCGCAAAACACATTTTTCTGAGCAGTCCTTTTGAGAATTTATCTCCTGCCTGATGCCTTCGCAAATGCACTCTGTGTCAACGCATGGATCACGCATGGGACGAGGTCGATTTTTGCTATTTGCGTAGGAGTTCTTAGAAAATGGATGGCCCCAGCACAAATCTGGGGAAATTTCCTTTTTAAAAGTGTCCAAGAACTCCAAAGAACTCCACGATTTTCGAGTCTAGGGAGGTGGAAAGTACCCCTTGTCACTCAACTGTTGACTCAACTGCAAAAATCGTAAAATGGTCATAATTTCCTTATTTCTGGACGGATTCTCGATATCGAACTATCAAAATGCAGGTTTTGGGCGAAGTAATCCAAATATAGTCCCTAATCAATGCCCAGCCAATCACCAGAGCCGGAAAAGAGAAAAATTTGGCATAGCTGTCAATCAAAATAAGCCCCGCCTCCTGACGTTACATTATGTTGATGAGTTTTTACTTCCCCCCGTGAATATTTACTGAGAGCGAGAACTTGCGCTTCGGCACTAAAATACGCGGATATTCATCAATTTGGTGTGAATTGAATGTTATTTAGGGTTTATAATGTTGTAAGCTATACATATGATGTTCTTAATCCCTTCTGAATGCAACGTATTAGTTGATTTGGAAGATGTTTACTCGTCGAAATCTGTCGGCCAACTGAAGCGGCCGCGCCATGGTTGCGCGATCGGTGACGTTGTCACGTGACCAGTTGACCGATCCTCCTTGATACTTACCAGACCCCAGAAAAACCAATCAGTACTTCTCCTTTTACTGGACTTGTCTCTTTGAACGTATTGCTTGGCCTGTGCGATAATACAAAATGTACATGTACATGTATATGCGATAGAATGATGAAGCCGCTTAATAGTCGGGTCAATATATGAATAACCTGGAACAAATTGCAACAAAAGGTTTTTTGACGGTTTCTTGTAGTTTGGACATTGGACAACAACATATCAAAAATCGCACAAAATCGCACTACCGGAAAGTTGAAAAAAACGTTGCCATAGCAACCACACTAGGTTTTCATTAAAAAATGACTTTCCCATTATATTTTCGCCAATTTCGGTTCTTTTGGGACGAATTTTTGGAACAATCACACACGTCATCCAACACACATTTTTTGATACATTGCCTAATTATTGTACTTTCCTGGTTACCATGGCAACGGTTTTCCATCAATTTTAATGAATTATATTACTCTCCTATCACCTATATT
>NMRB01002764.1:58096-76673 GCA_002633025.1 Notospermus geniculatus
TTACATTGTCCGAGAAAATTGCCAATAAAAAGAGTTAGAATCATTGGAATTTAATGAAACTCAAATATGATATTCTCAACAAATGCCACTTGAGCCTGTGAAAATTTGAATTGGCTCCTATGTGTAGTTTTTGAATTATTTGGCAAAATGTATGTACAGTCGATGTACAGGACGTGTACAGAAAATTTAATTGTGGACCTAGCCCTGCATTTCAACGCACTGGTTTAACTGGGTCAGTTTGACGCGCCATCTTACGGTGTTCCCAATGGCGCAACGTCATTCGCCAGTTCACCACGATCACGCATCTGAACGTGAACAGCTGGTGTGGAAGTAGCCAGCTGACCAATCATCGGGCGCCGATACTTGCTGACCTGGGAACCCCGAATTACTAATTCATTTGTGCACAGTTCGAGCCAATCAGAGCTTGAGATGATTCATTTGATCCGATCGAACGGCCTACATTCATGATTTTTCGTGAACGGCGGTGGTTTTAACGCCGATTGGCGTGAAAGTGAGGGTGTTATTTTCCCGCCAAAATTAGTGCGCCGTGGCGACCAACATGACCAAAATACTCAGTTTATGTGTGTTTGATCAACAAAATCGGAATCAAGGTATTTAGATCAAAGTAAATATTCGATAATAGTCAGTTTATATATTTTGAAAAACATAGATATGGTGTTGAAAACTTGGCGCCCCAGTCGCAAATTGCACTGTTTGCACTAATTTGCATAAATTAGCGCAAGCCAAGATGGCGGCACATGAAATGTGGAACGGATCGTACGGCCAGATCGCGTTATCCCGTCTAGTTCACCTTTAAAATGTTGCCGTGGATGGTGTTAATGATTAAAATGTTGTGTGAAATCATACAAATGGTATCAAAAGGTATGTAAGCGCATCTTGCATCTAATATCGCTCTGTTTTATGCTGGGTCCGACTTCGAACATTGCGATCGGTGTTTTCTCACAGCCATGACGCCGTGACCTAGATCACGTCGATATGCAAATGAGTGTGAATGTATCACAATATAGCAATTTGCTAGAATGCGTGGCTGTAACAGTCGTGTCTTGTAGCTAATTAGGCCTACCGGTAGGCCTAGGCCCTACCAGTAGGCCTAGGCCTAGACTTACCGTGTAAACAGCATAGGCATGGCGTGTATCTCGTCAACACAGGTGTGCAGACCGAAGGGCCTAGAAGCTGAAATTTTAGTTCCAAAGTTTCCATAATGCACGTTTTTGCCATGGAAAAGCATAGGGGGCCTAGACAAGTTGCGAAATTAGTGGCCGCCATCTTTTCTGTAGACTTTTGCCGTTGCTTGGGTTTTTTCAGTGGGATTTTGCACTGTCAGAGGCGTTCAAAGAAAGAAAGGTCATACAGTAAGCCATTAGAATTGCATAAAGATATTTTAGCAAGCAAGCAGCCCACAGCAAATGTCAGTAACATACATGGAGCCTGCAGCAGAGTCGGTTACCTAATCGGGGGGAGACCCCCCGAACCCCCAGACCCCCCTTTTGAGGCCTCGGGCCGGCTGGCCTCTCTTTGCTGTTCCTAGTTAATGCTACATGTACAGTCTGCTATCCGGGGGGGGGGGGGNAGCAATAGCGGGCCTGGCCTCTAAACTGCAGCGCGCATGCGTGAAATAGTCAATCACGAGAGTACTGGCAAAATGTATAGGACCGATGGTGAAAGTGGGATTGTCAGGGAGCGCAGGCAAAATACGTCACCTGTTGACTTCTTGGCCGGTAGTCTGCCTATTTAAGGCATCACCAGGTGAAAATTCATGGTATTTGGATGAAATTTTTCTGTGTCCACACCTAGGTTGAAAATACCGTAGAGTCGGTTCTATAACATCAATCCAAATTCAAGATTAGCAACGCCCATTTTACGTGCTGGGGCCATATGCATAAAACTTCCTTAAGTTAAGTGTAAAACTTACCCTTGAAGTCTAAGAATTTCACTTTAGCAACTGCCATACTTAAGGTGTATGCATAAAACAAACTAAGGGCATACTCAGCTAAGGACAACCCTTAACTAAAGTATTTCCAGGAATTGTGGTGTCAGCCAATGAAATTTCAGTATTCAAGGGGGTTTCCCAGATTTCTTGAGTGTTATACTTAAGGAAGGTTTCTCAAATGTAGGCTGCATGTACATGAACATGACTGCAGGCAATGCTGTAAATGCACATTTTAGTATGTTAGGAACTCTGTAAAGTGGCTATTAACGGTGGAAAACAAAAAAGAGGTTACCAAATTGATAGGACAGAAAGAGGATACATGGTCTGTCAAATCAAAATCCTTGGCACACTTCAATGTTATCCCACCCTAGCCTAGCACATAATTTCCCCGGCCTATTTGGCTAGCATGCATTAAAAAACAGCATGGATAGCACATTCCAACCTGTGCCTGCCACAACTGTGAAGTTAAGGAGTCAGTTAAGGGAACTGTGACCACACTTAGAGTTAAGGGTGATTTTGAGGCTTTCACTATTCCAAAGTAGCTTTCTGCATATCCCTTAAGTTAAGATTTCCACTTAAGTGGTGGTTTGAGGGAATCCCTTGGAATTTTCATACTTAAGTAGTTTTATGCATATGGCCCCTGGTCACATACTGGTTAAGACTGACATTTGTGACGGGGATTTGATTCATATTTGAATAGGCCGTCACTACTAGGCGCTATTACGGATTGTGGTTTCATGGAATAGAGATCCATTTCACCATGCATTCAAGAATTCCACGGCTCGGTTGTCAGTGGTCGACAAAAGCTTTGGATTTTGCGTGCGTGAGTGCATTCTTATACAAGTTATACTGCGGCATTTGACTGACAACATAGGCCTAGTGATATCCCACTACCTCATGCCTTATTCGCAAGAAACTGAACAGGCCTTCTCCTGTGCGCCATTGGTCGATCAATGCAGGTGGGAAACCGGGCTCTGACATAGTAATGAACTGGGGCGGGACTTCGGCATATAATGCATTGATGTTATAGAACCGGCTCTACGGTATGCTGTGCTAACTAAAATATCCTAATGTAAATTAGAGGAAAATCAGCGTTGGGGCCATGTCCAAGTGCTCCCTGCTCGTTATTCGGGCTGTGTATTTTAGTTGCCGACTTCTGACATAAATATTGACATTATAGACTATAAATTCTGAAAATTTCAGCAGGATTGGACGGCTTTCACTCGTGTCCATAAAGGGTTGAAAACATTGGGTAAACTGTGTGTTGAAAACATAAAAAGTCAAGAAAATTCGGAATTTGCACCCTAAATGTAAAAAGTGACATATACAAATAATTTGGGTCTGCCAAAGGATGATTCAGTACTTTTCAGAAAATTTTATCCTTTGATACGTAGGCCTACTTCTTATAAAAATTATAAGCCTCGCCAAGCGACACGGCATTATTACTGATTGACAACAAAATGCTCTGTTCGATTTTTTGTGTGTATGTTGGAGGTGACTAGAGGAAGGTCCCTTTCTAAAATGGCCGTGTTTTGGTTTACAATAATGCCTACCAGAGCCGCCAGCTTGAAATCAGATTCCCTTGTTTTCAGGGAACATCATTCTTCAGTTTGATTACATTCCATCTACATGTTGAGAGAAAAACAACTCATACGTGTGGGGGCATATGCCACGCTCTGCGTTGCTCTTGTCTTGTTATCCGTGCTCGAACTCGTCGAGTCATCAACCTTATTCTGGCCCTTCAGTTAATATAATGGCAGAGAGAAAACCCTGCTTGCTTTTTGAATTGCCTGTGTTTAGTTATGTCATGATAGGCAAATAAATGATTGAGCCTGGTAAGAACTTGAATATTGACAAAATAGTCCTGGAATTATATAAAAACTAAAAAAATTTCCGATGCGGCCAGAAAAAGTGATGCGGGCGGGGATGATAAACTAACATTTTTTATGGTGCCTTATTGGCCATGTCGGCTGGCAGACTAAAAGGTTTTCATTGCACACAGTGTTTAAATTTTTTTTTGTATTCCTTTTTCAGTTCTATTTTCAAGACACAAAAGATGGGCCAAGAAGATTCAGTCGAACACACCATGTCGGCTGGCATGGCAGACTAAAAGGTTTTCATTGCACAGAGTGTTTAAATTTTTTTTTGTATTCCTTTTTCAGTTCTATTTTCAAGACCCAAAAGATGGGCCAAGAAGATTTTGTCGAACACAGTTCGACTTCACAAAAAACAATTTGTGCCAAGAGCTGAAGGAAGTGAAAACAGCCGAGGAATTTGTTACCAAGATGTACGAACTAATACCAGTAAGTGCCTAGTTGATGAATTTTATGGAACATGATTTGAATGAGGGAACATACATGTAATAACCATTTGTCGCAAAAGAGTCAGCAAAAACTAAAAATATGTTCAGTCCCTGGTATGGTCGCAAGGCCGGTCGCCTAGAAAATCACTCGAAAAATTAAGTTAACCCGAGTCAAATTTTGTCTCGAGACAGTTGTCGTGTAGACGCAGTTGCCCGTTTGTCTCGGGACAAAGGCCTATATTGGGGCATACGGCTCATTTCGCTGTGCCTCTGCAGCATGTGTACTCTTGTTGGCGACTTGTGACGCCATATTCAAAGCCAGAACTACATGTATAATCTGTGTAGACGCTCCGTTACTTGTCTCGGGTTATTTTGTCTCGAGACAAAGTTGACCGGAGACAATAGGAGTAGTCAGCCGCGCATATTGCTAACATATGGCAGCACAGTCTTAGCGGACCAAATGTACAGGAAATCTATTATGATCGCTGCTCGATCGATAATGACTGGGTCCGCTAGATGCATTGAATTGGGCCCTAGTGACACCTAGTGGTCAACTCGCTGACAGCTCCTATTGTAGTCTCTCATCTCATGTAGATGGGTCATTCCACAGTATTTGGCACTACCTAACTCCCGTTCCATGTCAATGTAATACATTCATGCCATCTTCCTTCTTAAAAGCGAACCTGTCATCATCAGTCATAAACTTCATGACTAGTACACTAATAGAAATAACTTAGATCAATAAAATAAGTTATAAACGTGCAACAACACAATCACCGGAACCAAAGATGGAATTTCTGCACCTGAATTTGGGACATGACTTCACACTGACTCGCGAAACGATTTAGCTGTAACCTTTGCTAAAACTGCCTAACGATGGTCATGAAACATGTACATATTGAAGGTACTTGTTCCAAATTTTCCATTTGTCATTTCGCACTCCAAAAAATCCCTTCAACCCGCCAATGCAGCCCTCCCAAAAGGGGCTGGAAGGTGAAAAATCAAAAAGTCCAGTTCTGCACCCGTAAGTCATACACTTCAAACTTGCAGGGATGATACATCATAGGGTGGAGACATCACTTTTGGGTAACATGGAATAATTGCATGGTTGTGACCTAACAATGGATTTTCAGTTGCAGAAAAATCTGTGGAAATCTATAATAAGAGAGAACACAGAGTTCTCACTCGCGCTATTTTTTAGCGTATATATGCCATAGATGCCGATTTCACGCCATGTCTGCCTTCCCCAAGCACAAAAATTACGCTTATTTTTAATTATCAAAAACGTCATTTTTAAACTGCGCCTTTTAATCAGAGCAGAAGCACTTCTGTGCACCTGCTTCCTTTTGCTGACCGCAACCCAAAATCATTGCACTGAACAGCTGAGTGTACGCCCGACCATGCTTGCTTCAGAGCGGTGAACTACGCAGTTCTTCGCGCATCTCTCATTCATAATTCAATTTCTGTCATGAAAATGAAAGAAAACTAAGTTTGAAAATGTCCCGTCCGTAACACAAATTTGACTATCTTTGACGTGTCATGTTAGATGAAGGAAAAACAAGTGCACTAACAGTGGTAAAATTCATCAAATTTTCATCCATAGATATCCATCCAAAGCCCAAACAAAAAAATATTGAGTTCTGAATGATTTTAAAATTCTCTGCTCAGGACATTTTTACCTTGGATTGCTCCTTAAGGTGGCGGTGGAGACAAGCCGGCGTATTTTCCCGCTGAATATGGAAATGATTTGAATGAATTTATTCATAGCCTCAACCGCAGTCGGTCACAATCATAGCCTGTTTCAATATTTGGCAAGTATAGTTCTTAGGCATGTTAGGCCCTGGATGGTATTGCGCAATACCTCTTTCGACACCTTTCCATAGGCCACGCCGTTCCCTGACAATAGCTCTGTCGTCGATGATTTTTGAACAGGCTTTGTCCGAACATGAACAACTCCACACGCGTTCTTCATTACCAACCATAACAAAGGGCTCGCGGAGAAAGTTGCGGACTTTCTCACAAATTTTCACGAGCGATGACGTCACAGTTATCGTGACTGTGACGTCACCGTTATGACGTCACTATGACGTCACAGTTCTCGTGACGTCATATTAAACTTTCGAATCCTTGGTAACGACCAAAAATGGCGTAGCTGCCATACCCTCGTACGCATGTGCTTCAAGGTAGTTTTTAGCTCAGCTTTCAGCTGAGCTAGTCATATGTATACTGAGTGGCGTCCGTCTGTGTGTGTGTGTGTGTGTGTGTGTGTCGTCCGTGAAACTGGCACGTTTCGCAACCGCAAGGCCCAGGGTCATGAAAGCCGGTGGAGTGGTAGGCCCTAGGAAGGACTCGAAACAGGACCAAAAATTTTTGCGATCTGACGCACATTCTGCTCTCCAGGGGGCATTTTCCGTAAAATGGAAAACCCCAATAACTCAGTCCACAGGCAATATATCAAACTGAAATTGATAGGGTATGAAGCTTGATTTTTGGTACACCAAGTGCAATGGAAATTAATTTGAAATTTGTTCTCCAGGGGGCGCTAGGTGACAAAATTGAAAACAGCACTATTTAAATTTCCCGCGCCAGTTACTTTGACGGGTTGGCTGCTCTTTTGTTCATGGAATGAGGANACATCACACATGTTTTATTAACAAAATCAAATCGTAGGGTGGGCGATCAAAGTAAATAATCGACCTAAGTCATTTAATATACTTTGAAAAACGTTGATGAAGTGTCGAAAACTTTGCACTGAAGTCGCAAATTGCACTGTTTGCATAAATTAGCGAAAGCAAATATGGCGGCACATGAAATGGAAATGTGGAATGGTTCGTACGGCCAGATCGATGACAGAATCCTCTCAAATTCACCTTCTGTTTTGCCGTGGATGAGGTTTGTGATTACAATGTTGTGCGAAATCATACCAAATGCTAGAAAATGTATGTATTAGTGCATCATTTCGTCTAATATAACTCCGTTTTATGCCGGGCCCGGCGTCAAACATTCCGGTCAGTGTTTTCTCACAGCCGCGACGCCGTGACCCAGATCACGTCGATATGCAAATGATCGTGAATGTAGCAAAATGTATCAATTTTAATGAGCACTCGAGAATGCGTCTTTGAACAGTCGTGGGGAGGGGGGTCTCAAAATCGGCATTTTAGTGCAAACGTACTTAATGGATGCTCCCCGACCGGGTAATGCCTAGACGCAAGGGCCCAACGCGCCGCGTAGCGGTCAACAGCGAAGCTAGCCAAAGACTTGTCACGGGTCAGTCAATAGAATTGGACTCATAGGAAATATGCACCTAATGTTCAGATGGAATATACCGGACGGTTGGTTCACGTTTTTAGTGGCTGTGAACGTAGATGGATACATTATGTAGCGATATACCGACAGATTTGCTGGGGACATGCTCTGTGGTTGTCGTGAAATGCGATTTTTGTAAGATTATTCTGATTTGTGACATCATTTTCTATCATCATAAAATATGTTGACTAGCTGGGATATACATATTTATAAACATTTATTCAGCAACTACTATCATGACGTGGCCGGCTTGCGCATCGGTAGAGCGTCCGGCTATGAATCTGGGGTGCCGGGTTCGAGCCTTGCGTTAGGCGATTTTTATGCGTGTCTGTTTCTCTGTTTATTTTTTTGCTGAACACTTTTAGTCGCAGGACGATGAATATCTCTCCAGCCCTTCCCTTTCCCTACATATCTGCATTTTGCTTATAAATACTTATAACCACAGATCCCTGTCAGCTGTCTGCATTCAGAGAGACTTTTCACTAAAGTCTCTCAGTCTGAATGCAGGGGCAGCTGACGACCATCGACATTCCCCTCCCAGTCACCAAAAATATCAACACCCCAACTAACGTTCAAGACTACTGGGTTACATACATGACATAGAGAATATGACTTAAATATAAATCTTCCTGTGGATATGCAAAAAAAGTGCTGAAATGGCCTGGAATTTTGCCTTGGATGGCCTGGAAAAGCCTTGAAAAGGCCTGGAAATTTTGGAAGGAAAAGGCAAAAATGAAAGGTGTATGAAGCCTGACATGCCTGAGTCACCTTCCCATCGCCACATGACTCACCAACATGACGATGTCACCGTTGGCGCCGTGGCGAATGGCCAGCGCGCACCCTTATTAACCTGATTGGCGAATATTCCCCGGTTCTGACATGGAGCTAATTAAACTGGCTTGTTAAATGTATGGCCATGTGACCTACTGGCTTCCCCGATTCTGGCCATATGTGGCCATGTGACCTCCTGGCTTCCCCGATTCTGGCCGTGGCCATGTGACCTTCTGGCTTCCTGATTCTTGCCATCACATGTATGTGGCCATGTGACCTCCTGGCTTCCCCGATTCTACCTGCCATATGTGCCATTCCACCTGCCATCTCCTTCACATCATAAAATCTAGAGTCTCATCTCGTGGCTTTCTACCTGTGGTGTGATTTTAGTAAAGTCATTCCTTTGAATGATGAAATGATTATCAAGTGCTTCAAAAGGTATCAAATCACATTCAAGTAACAACTTGAATTTCTGTTCCCTTGTATGTTTTTAGGATTTGATCCCTGCCAGTGAACACGGTGAAATTAATCACGTGGATGACGATGTGGAGCCTTCTCTACGACTCCAGCTTTCCTCTACTCTTTGTGCTGATGTATCAGACGAGGTGGAAGACCCGTATGAGTTCACTGAGCCTCCCACTCCCAGACATGCTAGAGAGGACAAAGTGGTTGATGAGGTGACAACGAAAGTTGTGGATTTGTAAGTATTAGTCTCTTGATCACCACATGCAATAGGAGCTGTCAGCGAGTTGACCACTAGGTGTCACTAGGGCCCAATTCAATGCATCTAGCGGACCCAGTCATTATCGATCGAGCAGCGATCATAATAGATTTCCTGTACATTTGGTCCGCTAAGACTCTACTGCCATCTGTTAGCAATATGCGCGGCTGACTGCTCCTATCGGTAAATACAGTAGAACTCGCATAACGACATCAGATAAACCTCGTATTCGCTTACACAGTACTAAAACTTAAGTTGCTGTACAATCCGGTCAAGGCCTAACATGGCATATTGGCAGCTGTATAAACGGTCTATTATGTGTTGACCATACCCAAATCTCCAGTCACAGTCATGACAGTGTAATGGTGGTCTTCTGGTAGCTAGATTTGAAAGTGCCAGCCTGAAGAAGACCGCGACGTTTCCTTTTGTATCATCAATTTTTAAACGGTCACTTAAAACCCATCTTTTAAAATCTTTCTATAATAATGTTTGATAAGTCCATCTTATACCCGTATTGGTAATTTTTAGCTCACCCGTGAGCTCTTACAATGGTGCTGTGTCCGTCATGGTTGTCGTCCGTCAGCAGGGCACGTTTCATAACCGCTGGAGCTATTGATCTGACACATGAATCCCTAGGTCATATGACCTATGCTATGACACCAAGTTTCGGTACGATTCGATTCTTGGCTTGGCCTCCAGGTGTCCAAAAACAAAAACACAAAAAGTGCAATAACTCCTGAACTACATAATGACTGGATGGATACTCTCCAAATTTTTAGCTCACCGGTGAGCTTTTGACGTAGTGCAGCGTCCGTCGTCGGCGTCCGTTAGAAGGGCATGTTTCATAACCGCTGGCGAATCTGATAAGTTTGGTACACAGGGCTTCCTCTGGCTTTTTAAATTTTGTAGCCAACCTGTTTAGCCAAATCATTTATTTAGTAGCCACCTAACTTTTCTCGTAGCCAGTATTTTTTGTAGCCATCTGTTCCCTTCTGTAGCCACCAACCCTTTGGAGAACAACAAAAACAAACATCCTCATCAAAAAACTTCCTTGTTGTTGCCATTCCTATTCCATGGGATTCAGCATGTTCCATTTCATATGCACCCACGTGGCTACAGTTACCCCATTCTAAAAATAACCCATGATGTCAACTTGTAGCCCTAGTGACGACTTTAGGAACCAAGATGCTGCATACCGAGCTAGCCAGCAGTCCAACGATCGATTCGTATTTCAATCTGAATTCCAGGCCTCCCAGTGCCTGCACATTGCACTATTTTCAGTGCACGTGATCAGTGCTGGATGCGAGGTTGAGTGCGTAAAGATGGTATGGGATGTGACTGGCTCTGGTGGAACAGGAAACATGTGCTGACATGGGTGAACAGCTGATTTTAGATGGCTGAGGGTTTGGGGAGATAAATGGCTATTTCGTTTTCTTTATTTTTGAGATTCGCCAAAAAATTTAGCCAAATATTTTCCTTGGTAGCCAAATGTTTTTTAATTTCGCTATTGGCGAATTTGGCGAGCGCCAGCGGAAGCCCTGGGTACATATTACTACTCCTAGGTCAGATGACCTATGACACCAAGTTTCGGTCCGATTCGATTCTTGGCTTGGCCTCAAGGTGGCCATAGAAACCAAAAACACAAAAATGCAATAACTCCTGAACTAATGACTGATGGTATTCATAAAAGTTAGCAAATGCTTTTACTTAAGATTTGCATAGCCAGGTCCCAGTGACTGCCTTTTGAGGCGCGCGATCGCGCCTGCGCACCATCGCACACGTAAAATAAATCGACTTGAATGAAAAAACGCGCGCCTGGTACTTGAAATGCATTTAAAAATCGCGCGCCTGAGATCTGGCATGTATGGATTGGAAATTAATGCCAATGCAGGGCGATGTGAATGTGATCCAATCAGGTTCAAGCTGACATATGTCTCCCCCTCACTTCCTGAAAGAACAATGGCCGGCTTCAATCACCCCGGCCCTAGGAAGTGCAATTTAGTTCAGCTCAGCACATTTGACAAGTGGAATGTGGCTGCTTTTTTGTGGAATTTGTAACCGAGATGACTAATGATGCAATTCTAGTTTAAAACTACGTCTTTTGATGCAAACTTATCTCGTATGTCAGACTAAATCACCAGTTTTCCTTACGCTGCCCCACTGGTGAATGAATATTGTGTCATCGCCACAACCATGGCAGCAGCCAATGGGCGAGCAGTTTCATGTGTGTAACCAAATATGGTCACTTAGTACATGTAATACAATGTTTTGTAAACACTGAAAACTCGAGTCATACTCAAGTTAGTATTAGGCTTTTATGAATATTGGTCAATGACTGGATCATCTCCAAATTTTTATAATAGGTGTATCTAATTAACATTATAACGGGTTTTTGATTTGACCTATTTCATCTGTTCATGGTCAGACAGAGGTCAAAATTCCACAAAAGTAACGAACCTGCCATTATCTCACCGAGCATATTCATATCTTGCATTAAAACGTGTATTAGAGACATGAGAGAGGTTCCTTCAAAAATACCAAGTTTCGGCCCAATCTGACATCCAATACGGCCGCCAGGGAGCGTGACCTGAAAATCGTCCAAGTGCTATTCTCAGGAACGGCCTGACCAAGAGTGCTCAATCTTGATATTTACCTCCCTCTACTCTAGATGACCTTTACAAGCATGTCAAATTTCAGCCTGATTAAACTTCCAATATGGCCACCAGGTGGCATAAACCGAAAATCATCAAATGTGGTACAACTCGGAATGACTTGACATTGGTGTAGTGGGAGCCATGGAGGTGTAGTGGTTCGGGCCTATGTACGACTAGCAGTCTAGAGGGTCCTGGGTTTGAATCCCACTGGGTGTGAGACTCTGGGCAAGTCTCTTTGCCTCACTGGCCTCTCTCCACCCAGGTGTATAAATGGGTACACTGGTAGGAAACGCTTGATTGTAGCACTGAATGAGCAGCTCATCTGAGTGCTACTGAATGATTTCAAGATAGAGTGGGGTTAAAGTGTAAAGTGTAAAACAGTCATTGTTGAATCAGGCCTCTGGGCGGCTTGAGATACAAGTACAGTGGAACCTGCCACATTGAACACCTTCGTACATTGAACGCCTCCATACATTGAACACTATTTCTCGGTCCCGGCAAAACTAAATCTACTTCTGGGGAACCTTGGTACATTGAACACCTGTGTACATTGAACACTTTGAGCTGGTCCCGTGAGTGTTCAATGTAGGCAGGTTCCACTGTATATGAGTATATGTGGATTAACTGTAATGTCGACAATTAGTAACTTCGCATAGAATGATGGGATGTGGACACTCGAACCATGGAGGGGTACCTATCCATGGTTCGGGTGTGTTTGACGCTCCGAGTCGCGGTTCGTTGGAGCCTGCCCGGGTCCACATTTGGGGAAGATACGCATGTGCAGAAAGCGCAAAAGGGGTGACATCGTGATTCCACCATGCTCGGCTTGAGCCAGCACCTGGCATTGCCTGGGCAACCAGAAGGCGGCGTAGTGTGACATACATGTACACCAAACCTTAATTGGGCCTGCAAATAATATAATTATTATAATTATTTTAATTGCATCACCCAGGTTATACTAGTTTTTACGGTCTTCATCGTTCCCCATGTGTTCCAGCCTAAAACCGCCTTAGTCGTGGAGCACAGGCCTTTTTTAGCTCACCCGTGAGCTTTTGACTTTGTCGTCCTGCGGTGTCCGTCGGCGTCCTTCGTCGTCGTTGTCCGTTAGCAGGGCACGTTTTGTAACCGCTGGAGCTACTGATCTGAAACTTGGCATATATACCCTTAGGTCAGATGACCTATGACACCAAGTTTCGGTCCGATTCAATTCTTGGCTTGGCCTCCAGGTGGCCAAAACCAAAAACACAAAAAGTGCAATAACTCCTGAACTAATGACTGGATCATCTCCAAATTTTTATCATAGGTGTATCTAATTAGGATACATAACATATAGAACGGGTTTTTGATTTGACCTACTTTTCAAGGTCACAGAGGTCAAAGTTCGACAAAAGTAATGAACCTGCCACAGTTCTTCATTATTTCACCGAGCGTCTTCATATCTTGCATGAACATGTATTAGAGGGGTACCTTCAAAAAGTGCTATAACTCAGGAGCGACTTGACCCAGAGCGCTCAAATGTGCCATGTGGCTCCCTCTAGATGACCTTTAAATGTGCATGTGAAGTTTAAGCCCGATCGGACATCCAATATGGCCGCCAGGTGGCATTACCCAACAGTCATTGAAGTCCACTTGGGAATGAATTGACCCAGATTGCTCATAACTGACATGAACCTCTCTCTGTCATAACACTATGTATGTCCAAACGGGTGAGCACATGGTCCATGGACCATTTCATTGTCATTGTCGGGAAAATTATTTACGATAACCATATCACAGCAGTGTTCCACATTTGACGTCGGTTTGCTGTCACAGATTGGTCGTGTCGCAGCGTTCTGGGAAGATGGTGTCCAGACCACTCAAATGTACTATGTGGCTCCCTCTAGATGACCTTTATGTGCATGTGAAGTTTTGGCCAGATCGGACATCCAATACATCGCAATATGGCTGTATCATGAATTCATCTCATTATTTCAGAAAAAGAAAGGATAAAATGCCAGAGCTCCTAAAGCCAGCTAAGAAATGCAAACAACAAGAGGTGAAGGAAGATATAAAGAGTGAAATATTCACTAAATGTCTTGGTAAGAAAAATTAATTTAGAATAATAATGTTCAAACTTGCTGAATGTACAAACTGTAAAATACATCGAATTAGTAGTAATAACTTTCATCCAAAAGACTTGGTGCAGACATATGGTATGAGAAACTACATGTATAATTGTAAATTTGCTGAATTGTGAATTTGATGACCTCCACACTGACACAGACGTGAACTTCTCCATCGTAACATGCTGACCTGTCAGAAACTGAAGCGAACACATGCACACCGCCATGCTTACCCGAATCACAGTGTGCAGTTATGCTTTTGATTGCTGATTACCCAGACGGCTGACCTAGAAATTACAAAATTCCTGGAACGTGCATAGTGTGTGTGATGTCACAATGACAATGTATCCAGGAAAATTTATGTGATGGATGTCAGCAAAAACTGAGTCGTGACTGCCAGGGCCGCCACGAGTGATGCTGCGTTGTTCGGTGACATCATGGAATGTTGACTGTGCCAGGTCGAGCCAGCAAATTTCATCACAAATAACGTAAATTACAGCATTTTGTCAATAGAGACATTTACATTTCAGATTCTGAGAAGGTTTCAGCAAATTCTGTTGAGTGGTTTTTGTAAACCGTGCCCAAAGTGATTGACGAGATCCATAGAAGAAACCCAGTGAAACCAATATGTCGTCCTAACCCAAGAGGTGGAGAGGTGCCAAAAGTTCACGCTATTTCCATTGTTTAAGAATAGAAAACATATCTATTTACAGGAAACTACTGTCTTAAGATCAGTGTCCTCAGGGAAGCATTCCAAGTACGGGAGATTGAGCCAAAGTATGTAGATGCCATTGTGAAAAGCATGCGGGAGTATGCTGATGAAGCATACCAGCCTCCTTGTGTTCACCTTGTGAATGTTAGGAAGGAGGAATTCAAGGAAAAACAAGTAAGTATTTTTCTTATGTTTGTAATAAGAAATTTATACCAGATTACAAAACAAGGTATCGGTGCAACAAACTTTATACACACCGGTATAAGATGTTTAGTTAGGTGCATTGGTAATTCACGTCAGCCTACTTTTCATTGTTGAGAGCAATATAGCAGTATTAAAATTGACTAACATATAAACTTTTCTTAAATTACTTGTTTTGAGTTCTGATCACAGTGATTCATCTCCTATCTCTGTAGGCAAACGGATACACATATGATATCTTGGGAGGGCAGCATATGGTGGCTGCATGTAAGATCTTGGCGAAAGAGGATAAGAGGTTTGCCACACGACAGTGCATAGTGTACGCAGATTTGTCCCTGGAAGCAAAGATGATGGTGTCTTCCCAGCACAATAGGACCGGGGAAAACAGAAATTCCTCGAGTTTGAAGGATAAGGTAAGACTAAAACAAAATACAGTAGAAAATGCATTTTTAAGTTGGATTCAAGCGAACAATACAACGTACAATTTCATCCGACTTGGAAAAAATACGTCTTGTGTAAGTCGGATAAAATCGAGTTGTGTGAAACAGACAAAATTCTGATTTCTGGCTTGAGGAAGGGCAAAACGGCCAAGTTTGAAGATGGAAATGGATCCAAAGTACCGATCCAAAACAAACTGAAGAGGAACAAGGTCCGCTCCGACTTGCATGAAAGACTTTTACTGGAAATGTTTGGGGAGGGACCTGGGCATTTGATCCGAGATGGCCAAAAATCAGACTTTGTGGCGTCCTAGTTATGCAAGTTTTCCAACTTGCGCATCTCCAACTTAAGCATTTTTAGCTCACCGGGGTGAGCTCACGATGGTGCAGCGTCCGTCGTCGTCGTCCGTTAGCAGGGCACATTTCGTAACCACTGGAGCTATTGATCTGAAACTTGGTACATATATACCCGCAGGACAGGTGACTCACGACACCAAGTTTTGGTCCGATTCGACTGCCAGCTTGTCCCCTAGGTGGCGGAAACGAAAAACCCAAAAAGTGCAATAACTCCTGAACTAATGACTAGATCATCTCCAAAATTTATCATAGGTGTAGCTAATAATGATACATAAAGTATGTAACGGGTTTTTGATTTGACCTAGTTTTCAAGGTCACAGATGTCAAAGTTCGACAAAAGTGACGAACTTGCCAAAGTTTGTCATTATTTCATCGAACGACTTTGTTTTGGCCCATTCGGACATCTAATATGGCCACCACGTGGCGTGACCCGAAAATCATCAAAGTGCTGTAGTGTAATTCAGGAACGACTTGACCCAAAGTGCTCCAATGTGCTATGTGGCCCCTGCAGATGACCTTTATGTCCATGTGACATTCCGGCCCGATTGGACATCCAATATGGCCGCCAGGTGGCATAACCCCAAAATCATCGCAGTCCTACTTGGGAATGACTTGACCCAGATTGCTCATAACTGATATGTACCTCCCTGTGTCATTACACCATTATGTCCAACCCGGTGAGCACATGGTCGATGGACCATTTCATCTATTCTACTGTAGTGAGGCTAAGTTTCTGGCATTCATTTGTTAACAATAGAAGGTCAAGGACCAGTTGCCGAAAAACATGAAATTTTTGGCCCCCAGTCTAATCTTCGAAGTAGGCTACCGAACGACTGACACGGAGAGGTACCAGGCCATCAGGCATTTTCAAAAGCTAGTCGGCGGGCCCGTGAACCAAGTAATAATACTGTGACCTAAATACAAATATAATTAAACATTCTAATTGTGTATTCCAGGTGCAGTTTGCAAGAAGGTGGATGGAAAAATTGGCTGGGGAAAAAACAGAAAAAGAAGCAAGACAATCTTGCATTCAAATGCTTGGGATGAAGGTTAGTTACAGTGGCTGTAAGAAACTTAAAAACAAGTTTGTGGGACGCTTAGATCAGGTCAAAATACGTGTTCAGACTCAGGGCGTAGATCTGGAGTAACAAGCGACCATGAAAAATTAAGTTGCAGTTGTATCCTTTCCAGCTGCAGCTTGGCAAATTGGTCATATTCGCCAAATTGGAAAGTTGATAAAATGGTGTCTTTTTACAGCCAGCTGAAGCTGAAATAGTGATGGGTCTGGCAAGCAAAGAACAAGCACTTTATGATAAAATCATAAAGATGCTTGTAGAGGCAGAAAATGGAAGACTTAAAGACCAAAGGCTCACGGCTTCAGAAAGGCGAGCCGGGATTGTGAGAGTGCCGTGCAACAGATTCCGGTCGGCAACGAAATTAAGTGACACATCACTGTCAACGTTGATTGATGAAGTGCTTGAGAATGACAGATGCTTGAAATCATTTGCCAAGGAGGCAGAAATGGTGGTGAAACTCTCAGTAAGTAATGATTTTGGGAGTGTGGGAATTTAAAAAAAAGATAGATTAGAAAAGTGAACATATTTTACTGTTGGTGCATAAAATTGTAATCTATTTCCATGTCCTCATCCACTGCAATAAATTGATTGACTGGTTTGTTTCAGAATGTGCAGAGAGCTTTTGTTTCTGTTACAAAGTGTGGTTCTTGGGAGGAGGCCCAGGAAAAATACCCAGAGAAGACAAAGAGGGAGAGCTTAATCCAGTATGTGGATTACAATTTCAAAAGAGGGATACCAGAGAATTTCAGGTGAGGTAATTTTAACTTAAAAGAGTCCCTATGGTGACAACTGGCAGTTCTGGGAATATTTTGGGGACTATTCCAAGGGGAGGTTCTCGCTGGCATCCATGTTTACCATAATTTGAATACCCAGATGTGGTAAAAATATGCAGATATTGGATTAAATTGTTTCTGTCAATCTGAGTACCAAGTGCCTCCCAGTAAAAACCCCAAAACAAAATGTTCATGCAGATTATCAGAATGTAAAATTCTGCCACTTTGGAACACAAAGCTACATAGCTATAACCCCTGTGGATCTTCCCTTCTAATACTAACTTTAAATTATTGTAGTTGTAACAGATGCGTTTTGTCTTCCAGTGCCTTAATGAGGAACCCAAAGTTAGTTGAGGAGACGAGCACAAAGAAGGTGTTTGAAGAGAATGATGTTAGAGCAGTGCTTGTCAATGATGATGTGAAAGAAATGGGACAGTCTGTGATTGATGAATCGTTCGGGGAAAAGAAACCCATTGTTCTTTCCATACTGGACCCTGATGAGGTGATTGTTACTGTTCACACTGTGGTGATAAGATGCGAATAATAAGCTCAGGCATTGAACATTACCAGGAACCTTCCCCCAAGATGCTCAATGGAAAACAAGGATGAGTAAAAAACTAAAGACTACAGGAGATAATAAATGAGGAAACTTAATCAAAAGACAGAAAATCATCCTAGGCCTAGTGAAATTGACAAAACTTTAGTCCCTACCTGCCATCTTCAGTGCAACTTCAGTGCCTCTCGTTTGAAATCTGCAGAAGCTCAATCAGTTGAGCTCCTCTGAGGTTTGAGGAGAGCTGTCCACACTAATGAATATGTTGCATGTTTGCATTAAATGGGAATTTTCCTTTTTCAACAGACATG
The DNA here is from genome assembly GCA_002633025.1 of Notospermus geniculatus. Lineage (NCBI taxonomy): Eukaryota > Metazoa > Nemertea > Pilidiophora > Heteronemertea > Lineidae > Notospermus > Notospermus geniculatus. Next base: position 76,324 of record NMRB01002764.1, read on the forward strand.
GAAAGAAGCTGACTTGAAAGAATTCTTGGTGTCCTACCAAAATATGCTTGTCGCCAGAGAGACACAGTTCAGCACTCTCGTAATAATGGGATCCATGGATTGGATTGAGGACCAAAAGCCAGTCATAGATGAGTGCAAGCTGTTTTTTCAAACAGAAAAGATGTACATAGTGAATTCTTTCATTAAATGTAAGTAGTGTTGTTATAAACTGTGGTACATAGTGTGAAAGTGCAAAAAAACATGTGGGGGTACTCACAATCCTAAACTAGCTTTGACAGAAAATTTGAGAGAATCCTTGGTCAAAAAGGCAAACTTTTAAGGGGGGATTCCCTGCCCCCCCCCCCCCCCCC
>NMRB01002764.1:76714-86933 GCA_002633025.1 Notospermus geniculatus
CCCCCCCCCCCCTCTCACCCAGATTCGTACAGATCATTAAAGATAAAAATTCTTAAAAATCATGTTTTGAATGTTCATTCAATCTTAGTGTATAATTTCCAAAAACATGCTGTAATCATCTTTGGTCGGGAAAGACGCCCAACTCAGTGCATTTTAGGTGCATCATGATTGGGTGCCTTTCCTTTCATGCACTAGCACTGTTCATACAAAAACGGGATTGTGGCTTTTGTGTGATTGGAAACTCCTTGTTTGAAAATCAATCAAAATTTCATAAACTCGAAGTATCATGAATGAGGAGAATTACGACTAGAAATTTCAAATATTTCTTTTCAGGTACAAAAGCTATCACCAAATGTGTGGATGGGGCGATCCTTTGCTTTATGAGTGATATCGAGAAAGCAAAAGGTGACCTAAAGGGCCATGTATCACAATATACGCTGGATGCTATTGTTGTAACCGAGAATGAACCACGAGAAAAGGTGGAGGGTGAAGTTCTACTCAGTTCCCAAAAACCGATTGAACTAATGAAGAATGTGATTGAGAAATTTTCGAAGCCTGGGGATTTAATTTATTGCCCATGTAGTGGAACAGGTAAGAAGTTGTCATGGACATGCCATAATGTACTGTAAAATAACTGCAGCTGGAATATTGAATATACTGTAATCTCGTGTCGTTAGCAACCACTATACCATTCACACAGTGTAATCTTCCAACGAATGAGAACTTTGGTGGGAGCAGAAGGAACGCCTCTGACCGTGTCCTAGAACTGGTATTATGGAAGAGAGATGAATGAGCCTAATCATGCATCAGGCTCAATGTGGTCAAGCATTTAATCAGTTCCTGAACTGATCTACGGAACGCTTTGGAAACCTGCGATCAGTTTCATGCACATGAGAGTCTGCGAGCAACAAGCCCTACTCGATGATGGTTACCTCCATATGACGAGCATTGGTCCGCTCATCCTCCCACAGCTGGGCTTTGGTCTCGTTCCTCTTCATACACTCCACACTTGTGTGAGCGGATGAAGAGGAGCGAGGTAAAAACCCCTGCTGTGGGAGGATGTGGTCCGCTGGTCTCAGGGCAGGCCTATTGACAAACACTGGACCTGGCTGTGCATATATTACTACCAGAAAATGGCCCATACTGTTCACTAACGGCACAAGATTACAGTAGCTTGAAATATACATGTAGTTGATAACATTCAGCCTAGTATTACACATTTGTGACGTATCCCAGCAAAAATCGCACATGTCGCTTGGAAGGTGATCCTCAAAGCACTAGGAACTGAAGTTTGTCTAGGGATTCTTTGAGCCAAGCCCAGTATGGTAGGGTGGGGTTAAGATAACCCAAGAGAGTTGTCCCTATAGTATTGAAGTGCAGAACTTCTGTACTTGCTTCAGCGTTGGGTTTTTGTAGTGGCATGTGCATTGGTGTCGTCGTCTGTGCCTGTGTCCATTAACATTTGGTTTCCGTCAGTTAGGCCACAATTATTTTTTTTGTTGTTTTACGGATTTTTTCCCTGGAAGCCCCTGACAGGAGGGAGGAAAATAAAAATAAAAATAACTTTTTCATTTGGTTTTCACGGAAACCTTGACAGGAGGGTGGAAAATAAATATAAAAATAATTGTAATTATTTGATTATTTTTATTATATTTGTCAAAGCATGTAGCAGGCGGCTATGAAAAAAATAAAAATGTACAAAAATATAATAAAATTCACTCAATGAACGGGAACGAGAATGATTGTGACAACCGCTGTGAATTATTTTCATCAGACAAGGTTTCCAGCATGTCGGCGGTAGAAAAATAAAGCGTTTTTGTTCCATTATTTTTATTTTTATTGATCGGATAATCAGTTTGTGGGCGGCGGCAAAAAAATAATGCCATTTTTTCAATTTATTTTTATTTTCCAAAATCGGAAAAACAAGTGCGGCGGATCCGTAAAACAAGAAATAAAATAAGTGTCGCCTTAGCTTGACAGATCAACCTGAATTTTTTTGTGAGGGTTGGTCTCTATGAGGGGACATTTCCTTTCGACGATCAGCTCTGCCGCCCATCCAAAATGGTGGCTAGCTATGGTGACAAGCGTGAAATCGGTTTCCATTGATTAAGTTGAGAATGCTTTGCGCAGTCAACCAAAATTTTTTTGTGAGGTTGGGTTTCTATAAGGGGATGGTTCCTTTCAACGACCAGCTGTGCCGCCCATCCAAGGTGGTGGCCATATTGAAATCGTCTTACATTGATTAACTTGAGAATGCTTTCGGCAATGAACCTGAATTTTTAGCTCACCTCTGTGAGGTGAGCTTCTCCCATGGTGTGTCGTCCGTCGTCCGTCGTCGTCGTCGTCGTTAACAGGGGTGGCACGTTTCTAAACCGCTTGGGTTACAGACTTGAAATTTGGTGTACAGGTACCCTATGGTAAAAACTATCTCTGGACCGAAACTTAGCGCTGCTGCTTGTACACTCTGGCCTGTAGGGGGCGCTTTGTGAAAACCTTCTTTCGGCCATATCTCCTGAACGCTGTTAGCCAGAACCACGAAACTTTTATGGTGGGTTCCTCTGATGAGACTACATCACATAAATCCCGGGTTTTTGATTTGACCTACTTTTCAAGGTCACAGAGGTCAAAGTTCAAAATTCACTGTTTGGTGGCACATTTCATTGCTATTTGACATAGAGTGTTGTGATTTGGTGTGAAGATATATCTAGGCACCCTGCACGAATGCACCAAATTTCAACCCGATCGGACTTCAAATATGGCCGCCAGGAAGCCATCTTGAAAAATGGACTTTGACCCACATTTTATAAATGGGAGTAGGTAGGATGTTTTAACGTTGTCAAAATATGTATCTAGGTACCATTTAAATATATGGTAAATTTCAGGCAGATTCGACGTCAAATATGGCCGCCAGGGAGCCATCTTGAAAAATGGACTTCGACCCACACCTCCTAAATAGTGTTAGCTAGGATGCTTTAACCGTGCCTAAATATGTGTCTTGGTACCGTCTACTTATATGCCAAATTTCGGTTCGATTGGACTTCAACATGGCTGCCAGGCGGCCATCTTGAAAAATTGACTTTGGCCATATCTCATCGGTAGTAAATGTTACGATGTTTCTGCACTAATCCTTCACCATTCAGTGTATCACCAGGCTACTCACACTTCATACTCTGTCACAGAGGTGAGCACAATGGCCCTGGCCATTTCATTTTTGTGAGGGTTGGTCTCTGTAAGGGGAAGGTTTCTTTCAACGATCAGCTGCGTTTCCCATCCAAGATGGCGGCTATGGTGGCCATCTTCAAATTGGTTTCTGTTGAATAACTTGAGAACACTTCAACTGATCAACCTGAATTCTTTTATGAGGGTTTGCATCTATGAGGGGAAGGTTCCTTTCGATGGCCAGCTCTGCCGCCCATTCAAGATGGCGGCTATGAATTATGGTGCCCATCTTGAAATCGGGTGTCTGTCAATTAACTTGAGATTACTTCGCCCAAAAACAACATACCAGTAGTCGGCGGCATATGCCACGCTCTGCTTTGCTCTCATCAAATTTCTCAAACTGCTTATTTTGCTGTGAGTGTATTCACGTTGTTTCGTTTAGTTAAGTTGAAAAATATGCCGGGCATGGGTTTCACAAATGTCCACAAGAAGGTTCTCACCATATACTAGGCTGAGTGCGTTTTGTATAGAATTGACTGTCATTCACAGTCAGAATAATTACTGTCGATACTGTGTTTTTTTGTACCGGGTTAAAAATTCTCGAGGTAAACTTGCACTGGGGTAAGTTATCGCTCGTGAAGATGCAGTGTAAGATGTTGTTGCACAGTATTTATTTATGTTGATTCAAATAATTTATTTTTCAGGTACGAGTGCAGTTGCTGCATTGAAGTTGGGCAGAAACTCATTCTCTGTTGAAAAGGATGTGGATATTTTCAATTGTTCCATCAACAGGATAGGAAAGGCAATTACAAGAAGTTAGACATTCAGAAATATGATGTTATGGGACAATTCATGTTATTTCCTCAATAAATTGTGTGTTAATGGAGTATGACTGTTACGCGTAAGGCTCCCGTTCCATAAGGCTCCCGTTCTATAGAGTTCACGTTTTCACGGTTTTTGCACGTTTCACGTGTGAATTGTCATGTTTCACAGGTGAACCCAACATGTATTTCTTATGATGCGGGTTCCATAAGCGTCATTTTTCTACCTTCGGACATGTACGATTCATTTCATGCGTGAATAAATGAAAATCACCCATGACTCAAGGAATGAAAATGCTCATTCTTTTGGGCGCCTCTACTAAATGAAAGATCGTGAAAAATGAAACAGGAAAAGTGAAAACGTTAACTCTATGGAATGGGAGCCTAATGCATTTCATGGTATTGGTTTAACTGCGTCAATTTGACGTGCCATCTTGCGGTGTTCCCAACGGCGCAACATCATTTGTCAGTTCACCACAGTCATGCATCTGTTCACGTCAACAGCTGGTGGAAGTAGCCAGCTGAGAAATCATCAGGTTCTGATACTTGGTGACCTGGGAACAATGATTATTAATTTATTTGTGCACATATATATAGTGGTCAAAGTTCGAAATTTCATCGTCGGGTGGCGCGCTTTGTGGATATTGTTTGTCCTGTATTGTTCAATCAATGTGATGATGTATATGGGTACCCTCTATGTCTGTGCAGATTTCGGTCTGATCGGACTTCAAATATGGCCACCTGGGCCCAAATTTTCAAAGCTGTTTTAACACTAAAATGCATTTTAGTCCAGCACTTGCATGCCTATAAGCATGCAAGTGCTGGACTGAAATGCATTTTTGCTGGACTAAAATGCATTTTAGCGTTAAAACAGCTTTGAAAATTTGGGCCCAGGTGGCTATCTTGGAAATGATACAAATTCGGTGATGATCCGTGGAATAATAAGTTAGTTATTGCACTTTTTGTCCATTTCAAATGGAGCCATCTAGTGGCTGTTCTGTGAACTAATATGGCCACCAGGTGGCTATCTTGGAAACTGGGCGTTGGCCCATAGTTTGTTAACTACTTGAATTTTTATCGAGGTACATCTTATGAGGATACATGACATATCACCCGGGTTTTTGATTTTACCTAATTTACAAGGTCACAGAGGTCAAAGTTCGAAATTTCATCATCGGGTGGCGCCTTCGTGGCTTTTTGTCCTGGATTGTTCAATCAGTGTGATGATGTATCTGGGTACCCTCTATGTCTGTGGTGGATTTCGGTCCGATCGGACTTCCAATATGGCCACCAGGTGGCTATCTTGGAAATTGGGCGTTGGCCCATAGTTTGTTAACTACTAAAGCTGGAATGTTCTGAACTTGAACAAGTATGTATCTTTGTAGGCTTCATGTGTACAGCAAATTTCAGCGTGATCTGCATTTGATGTACCTATGATACAGATTTGGCGATGATCCGTTGTATAATAAGTTAGTTAGTGCACTTTTTGTCCATTTCAAATGGAGCCATCTAGTGGCTGTTCTATGAACTACAGTACTTACATCCTGTTTGGAAACGGATGGTGAACCACTGGAGCTATTGGGCCATATTCATTATCCATAAAGGGTGTTTTTCTATTAGACGCGACTAACTACCAAAAACGCTGACTAAAAAGGGGATAATCGCTCGTTCAAGTTACACAGCATTTCATAAAGAGTGATTAGATCACCAGACGTTTAACCAACGTACAAAAGTAGACACCCGCGTGCAAGTAACAAAAGAAATGTTAAACATCCGAAGGGGCTTGGTTATCTCGCGTACGAACTGTCATTTCGCTTAGGTGCGCTGAAGCTTCGCAATGAATCCACTCCGTATCCTCGAATTAGATGCAGAGGAAGCATGGGAAGAGGCAGAACGAAGGCAGCCTGTTGATTTACGTGTTTTTACAGATCATACAAATCCGGGAATCACGTGCGACAGCATACCATGCCACTTGCTTATTCTGATTGGCTGTAGCATCTGAACGTTTGTTTTCAATCACATCTTTCCGAATGTCTCAGCCTCAATTGGCATCCACTGATTGGCTGCAAAATTGTCAGCACGTTTTTTCGACATGTTGGGCTGTTAAGCCTAGTTCATACTTCGACGCAAAGCCATCGGCGTCCGGCGTGCAGTGCGTGACTGGGACCTTTGTTCTGACATGTTACGTACTTCGTTACATCATCTTTCAGTGACTGGGGAATGCCCGCAGCAAGAAAATCGGTGATTAAGCGGGAAGTTAGACGCGGACAGATAAAAGCCAATCATCTCTTGTTGTGAATTGCAATCATCAAGGGTGTTTATCCACACGCGTACAAACCTGTTTTAACCAGCGTACAAAAGTTATCCGCGTCTAGGCTTAATCACGCGATGATCACCGTTTATGAATACTGCCCATTGTATGTAGATACTGCAGTCTTCCATTGTAGGCCATTTAACCGTTGATCGGATCATCATCATATTTTTATCGTAGGTACATCTGATGAGGGTCATCACCCGGGTTTTTGTGGAGTAATTCTGAAAAAGAGCATCAGTAGTGACTCTTTTTGAGAACTTGTGCTTCATAAAAAAATTGAACTTTTTGAAAGAGTCCTGAAAAAGAACATAAATGTTGACTCTTCTTGAGAACCTAGCATATATATTTTGTAATTATCTTATAAATTTTTTGATTGCTGAAAAAGAGTGTATATGTCGACTATTTTTGACAACGTGGCATTCTTGAGAACCTAGCAATATATTTTGTACAATTATCTTCTAAATTTTTTGATTGCTGAAAAAGAGTGTACATGTCGACTCTTTTTGAGGACATGGCCTTACATTCAGCAATGATTTTCTAACTTTTTTTTTAATTCCTGAAAAGGAGCATTATTTGTGACTCTTGTTGAGGTTGCACAAATTTAGAAAAATTTCAGAGTTTACAAGAGTTTTGTTTACAGTTTGAAGAAGTATGCTGAAAGAGAGCGTTTGTGATGACTCTTGTTGAGTAAATGTCTTTCATTATGGAACGATTATTTGGAAAAACTGATTTATAGTGCAAACGTCTTGAATGAAGGTAATGACATTTTTTTAATAAGCTTTAGTGAGAATTTTAAAAAAGATTTATGCTGATGTTTTTTTAAAGACGTTGATATGCAATTTTGCAAAAAAATTGGAATGAGATAGTGAAGTTATAATTGTGTAAATTATTGTAAATGATGTACATATTAAATTTGACGGAAAAAATTGAAATTACTTCATTTCTGAGTTGTGTTATTTTGTATCAGAAAATGTGCAGATAGAGTGAGGATGAAAAGGATTTATTGTGATACATTATTGTAACAATACAATATAGGAAAATATGATAGGAAAAGCAGAAGTTGAATGATTGGTAATATCAGATATTACCAAGAATTTCAATAACATTATGACAAAATATTTTTGCTATATTTATTGAATTAATAATAACAAAACTTGCAATATACTACAATAAACTGACTTGAAGAAAGGAGTAACTCAAAAGCAGCATATGGAAAAATGGAAAAGAAACATTTGGATAGAAATTGACTAAAAAATTGAAAATAAAACAAACATTTCAAAATTAAGTGAAATTTCCAAATATTTCAAAGGAAATTATTATACTGAATATTACAATTCGATATATTAAGGGTTAAAAAAGGATTTTTCAATTTGGGTATGTTTTATGGAATATAATGTCCAGGAAAAATGAAGGCGGTGGGAAAATGAATAAAAAAAAAGGCTAAATGTTATTAAACTGAGTAAATCTGACTATGCAGATATAGTTCTGACCCTGTTATGTATATCTGCTTATCAGTCACTGGTAGGTCACTGGCATTTTTAGACTGGTCAAAGCAGACCCTACACCTGTTTTAGTGAACTAGGCGTTCATTGGAGGAAAATCCAAGGTATTGTTTATTTGTTCTGCCTGCCATATCCCACATTGCATCACAGCCCGATAAACTTATAATCACTGCCGCCATGATATCAGCATTGGTTTTACACAGGAAATGATTTTCGACTTCGTTTACATACTAAACGAACTTAACTGCAGCTGAGAAACGAACTCGGTGAACAGATTACTTGACTAAGACGATAGCCCCCCTCAGGGTGCAATTTTATGGTTCTTTGAAGGCACTAGCGGCGTCCGCCAAACCTCCAACATTTTCCATCGTCGACCACTCTTGGCCCACGCTAGTACACAAACATGTACGGTGATGCATAGCAAACCATGACCAACTGATCTTCATGAAACCGCTGAGGAAAACTGACAAAACCGTCTTTACTTGACTCACACTTAACGTTCTCAGCTCATTATCTCCTGGACACGAGAAAATGACCCAAAGTACAAAACATAACATCAAAAATGGATACAAATAGTCGCTTTTTAAAAGCGTGATATTTGCCGGCGGAAAAATCAAGGACGAAAATAATGGCTCACTATGGTGCCCACGTGACCCAACAACTGGAAAGTATCAGATGCATTAAAGTATGGTACCAGAAGGGAGATGTCGCCGCTCTTAGGACCGCATTGCGAGAGGAGAACATTGCGGACAAGATAAAAAAATTAAATGTAGAAGACAGCTAGACCTAGATCTAGATAAAACAGACAGTACACAAATTAAGAGACAAGCATGTCCCAAAAGACGTTTGGGAACAACAGAAAAACCAAGCCATTGTGGATGAATGACGCTGCGCTCCAGAAAGTGAGGAAGAAAAAAGCGCATACCATCGGTACCTGGAAACAATGGATGGGAGAGAATATCTAGAGTACAAGAAAGCGAGGAGGGAGTCGGACAAGGGAGTAAGAAGAGAGACTCGGGCATTTGAAAAACAGATTGCACAGGAAGCTAAAGGGCTCCGCACACTGGCGACTAAAATGGGGGCGACTACCGATGCGACTACTACGGAGTCCGTACTAAAGCTACTGAGTAAACTGGATACCACGAAGGCACAAGGGCCCGATGAACTACACCCACGCCATTTATACGAACTGTGAGAGAAGAACTTTCAGAACCACTAAGCATATATATAACCGCAGCCTTTCTACGGGAGAAATACCAAGGGACTGGAAGAAAGCACTAGTTACACCTATACACAAAAAGGAGGATGAAAATGGTGAAGAAACAGAGGCACTATTCATCTGCTCACAACGTCTCAGCAAAGATATAACCTTTCCATCAATAAGGATCATAGACGCTGATATTTATTCCTCTGAGACTGCCAGGAATCTTGGAGTGTTGTTCGATAATCAGTTCTCTTTTCGGCAGTATATCAATACCTGCGTGCAGATTACTAACTACCATATCAGGAACATTGGAAAGACTAGGAAATATTTATCTTTCAATGCCACCAGATTATATGGCCAAGCCCTCGTAACATCTCGCCTTGATTTCTGCGATTCCCTCCTTTCTGGACTGCCGCTTTCTACCATTCATCCATTACAAAAGGTTCAAAACACTGCAGCTCGCCTGATCACCAAAGCAAGAAAACGCACGTCAGTCACCCCCATCTTGAAATTGTTACACTGGCTTCCGATTGAGTATCGTGTGAAATATAAAGTCCTTCTTCTCTCTTACAAGTGTCCCTAAGTATCTTGTCTGACATATTGACCCTGCATTCCACCCCACGTCGTTCTTTCTCTGTTTGTGCCCTTCATCTGTGGAATAAGCTACCAGACCAGGTGCCTTATTCACGAAAGGCCCGCAAAATTTGCGTGCGCGCAAAGTGCCATTTTTGCGATATTTCTTATTCATGAAGCCCACGCATCGCAAAAAAAATCGCAAAATTAGCGATCACGCAAATAAATCGCAATCGCAACGCAAACTTTACACGGTATTCACGAAAGGCCCGCAAACTTTGCGCGTCGCAAAGTCCCACGCAAAGTGCCAGAATTTTGCGGGAGGTCTATACCCGCTCGCAAACTTTGCGTGATAGCGAAGTCTTGGTGATTCGCACTGACACGGAGCTAATTCTTGCTTCCCATCGAAGCAAAAAGTGCTCAGAAGCCAACAAGGGAACTAACCCCGATAGGTGGCGCTGATGGACAACTGGGTATTTTCCACTAGAGGCGCAGTAATCAGTAGATAAGCGCATGATTGGTTCTTGACTTCTGTCAACTTTCCAGGTATGAAAAGTGGCATCGCTCGCCCCAATCCATTCGCCCATCCGCTGCCCTCCCCCAAATGATTCTTCCCTTCAATTGACCGCAAGGGAGGATGTAGGAT
>NMRB01002765.1:0-15491 GCA_002633025.1 Notospermus geniculatus
TCAGTCCGTCAGTGCATGCTTTCAAAAAGAATCTTAAGACTCATTTATTTATCAGATATTTTAACTAATCTTGATGTGCTAAATATGATTTTCCCCCCTCCTTTTTATCACTATGTCTTATTCTTTTCTATCTTTTACTTTATGCTTATTGTACAGCGCCCTAGAGCCTTGCGGAATAGGGCGCTTTATAAATGTTTTTAATAATAATAATAATAATAATAAAATTGGTGGAGAGTAATCGCAAGACGCCCGTCAACAATCCGAAGGTGCCGGCCGGATGCCGTGTGGTAAGCTTCCGGCTCCGTCCAATGGACAGATGCGCCACAAGGTGCCCAGTTGGAGCCCGGCCGGGGCACTTAAGGCGCCCGGCCGGGTGCCGTGCGGGACCCCTGAGAACCGCAAGGCGCCCGTCAAACTTTTTTCACGAGAATTGGCAGAAAAAATCGTGCGAAGCCCGCCCGATCACCGGGAGGAGCCCGCACAGGACCCGTAGGGGACACTGGGGCCTTCTACGGGCTTTCTACGGCCTACCGGTCAGATGAAAACGCCGGGAGAATTGGGAGCAGCTAGCCAATCAATGCGGCGCCCGTACGGCTGGTGAAAAATGTCCCGGGCACCGTACGAAATTGGCGGAAATTGTTTTTACTCGCCATGCGGGCCCCGGAGTGGATATGTGACCTAGGCATTAGGAACGAGCAATTTTTATGTGGTCTGGCGGAGTGGTCAGATATACGCCAGGGAAGAAGCCTTTTGATTTTGAGCACACTCCATCAACAAATATGGCCGCCATAGCCACCAAAACTTAAATTAAGAACGAGCAGTTTTTTGTGGTCTGATGGGTGATCACCTTATACGCCAGGGAAAAATCCTATTGATTTTGAGCGTGCTCCGTCAACAAATATGGCCGTCAAGCCCACCATATTGAAATTCTTTGTCGTGCGAAAACTTGAATTAGGAACGAGCAATTTTTGTGTGGTCTGGTGGAGTGATCAGATGTACGCCAGGGAAGAAGCCTGTTGATTTTGAGTGGGCTCCGTCAACAAATATGGCCGTCACGCCCACCATATTGAAATTCTTTGTCGCGCCATGCAAATGTAGCCACCATATTGTAATTCTTTGTCGCGCCGTAAATTGAATTAGGAACGAGCAATTTGTATGTGGACTGGTAGAGTGATCAGATATACGTCAGGGAAGAAGCCTATTGATTTTGAGCGTGCTCCGTCAACAAATATGGCCGCCACGCCCACCATATTGAAATGACCCTGCGCTCTCATCGTTCGTGGGGTCCTCATTAATTCAGTCCTTTTGTATCATAAAGGTCGATTTTTTTTAAACGATAGCTAAGATAAACCTCGGTTTAACCATCGGCTGTTCTGAAAACCGCTAATTAATCACGGTAAACATTTTTATTTTTAGAATGTTTGGCTATCAACGATTCATAAAATCGAAAAATTCACTTCGCTTAACAGTTTGTCAACTAAGGGTTATTGAACCCGATGGTTATCTTAGCCATCGTTTATAAAATCGGCCCAAGATCAATTATAGTATGAATTCAACAAAACTTGCAGTAAACATAAGGGTCTTGCCTATCATATGGAAAAGTCAGAATGCTGATATGTTACTGCCCACATCTTTATAAAATGCTAAATTTGTAAGTTGAACCTTAATGTTTGATTCCTTTATGATATTGAGAAACAGGACCCCTGTTCGAAAAATTCTTGCCACTTTGGTGTAATAAAATATTCTTTTCGTCGATAATATTACATTGCGCCTGGGATCAAATTATTTAAAGTGTTTCAGTTACTGTAATTCATTATTGCATTAGGACGCTAACGATACTGAGATACGGATCGCAAAGGCTGATCGCAGAGGCTGTTTGTCGCCGTTTTGTCCTGGGATTCGGTTATTTGTTCTCGTTGTTTGAAGAATTCACCATTCGAAAATGACCCAAGAAGTAACACATGGTACAATCGAAAGTGGAAAGTGCGTTTACTCGCAGGTTTTCGCCGATGTTTTCTATTTGTTCGTATTTGCCATCACACCAGTCACAGTGTTAGGGATCGTCTTAAACATCATTAATCTGGTTGTCCTCGGAGCCATGCATAAATCGTCACGAATTTCTGTTCTCTTGCTCCGCATACTCGCCGTATCCGATCTGGCTTTCTTGACCATCTGCCTTATTTATTTCTTCTTTCGNTTTATGAATTTCATCCTTATCATATCTGTGAGAAAAGCCATGCGGCGACAGTTAGAAATGACAGAAAAAGTGGGTCAAAAGGATACCAACCAAATACAGGCCACTGTCACGGTTATCGCTTTGGTGACGTTGTTCACAATATGCGAGACATTACCATGCGTAGATCGGATCATGGCTTTGGCTGGTGTCGTATTTGATGTCGACAGCCCATTCTACAACTACGGTCGCAAAATTGGTCTGGTTCTTGTCGTTTGTGATTCGGCTTTAAATTTCTTGGCTTATTGTATTTCAAATAGGTTGTTCCGTGAGAAACTCAAAGAATGTTTGCCCATATTTCAAAGAGGGCGTCGGCCCTGATTTTTTAAGTGGGCTTTAACCCACTTCTAGCTGTCGCTCTAAAGGCCCGTCTACACGATCATACATTTGTTCAAAACATCATCATACATTTGTATGATGATGTATGATGATGTCCAAGCTTGTTGTGGATTTCCGTCTACACAATGCAGCTAAAAGTTTGAACATCATCATACGTGTTGGATGCTATTCAAGTTTGTTGGGAAAACGGTCCACACCGATCATACATTTGTCCATGAACATCATCATACAAATGTATGACGGCCTCAGGGCCGTCTACACGATCATACATTTGTTCAAAACACCATCATACATTTGTATGATGACGTTTGAACATCATCATACATGTTGGATGCTATTCAAGTTTTGTTGGGAAAATGGTCCACACGATCATACATTTGTCCATGAACAAAATGTATGATGATGTTTTGAACAAATGTATGATCGTGTAGACGGGCCTTAACAAACTGAACGTCATCATACAAATGTATGATGGTGTTTTGAACAAATGTATGATCGTGTACGGGCCTTTATCACTACAGGCGCAGCCAGTCTCCAGAATGGCGTAGGCCAGATTCATCTATGTTCACTTCGTGTCATGCTAGAAGTTTCTGCCACGAAGAGCGCAAGAAGAACCTTGTGTATCAATGCGCGCTAATGGAAAAAGCCAGTAAATCCCGTTACAGAATTGAAAATAAAGTAGTTCAGTGTCACTCATACAGTGATACGGCTGTGGCAGTAGCCGATGCACACTAACATTTGTGCGCGCCAAATATAATTCAAAGTAATCCATCTAACTTAGAACTGCAAAAGTTCACAAGAAAAACATGTGCCTGCATGATTTTGATTGTTGTTGACGTATTTAATTTGTGGAATGGAATGGACGGATGTTACACACAGAAAAATATTCGTCTCCACTTGAGATAAAAATCACTTGAACGCTTGTCCGTAAAAGAAGTTACTTTTGGATCTCAAGTTGAGATCTTTGAAACTCGGTAAGAATAACTGATATCTCAAGTAGACATATGACTGTCTCCAGTCAGATTTTCTAGATGACATACTCTTATCTGGAGACAACGAAATGTCACTGTGAGTACTCATAGAGAGATGTAATATGTTGACCTGAGTGAACTGTCATCTATCTTTGAGACTAAAATGTGCGCAGCTGAGATGACGTTCATTTCGATATGAATTTTCGGATCGTTTTTATCAATCCGACTATTGGGTTGTTTATCAACCCAAATTGCTGGATCTTCAACCCGACTGTTGGGTTATTTATAACCAACTGCATGGTTGCATCAACCCAACAGTTGAGTTCTTGGTCCTGATTGCTTAACTTTTCAATTTGCACAGACCGCAACTCTTGAATTTCGTAATAACTTTAACCTTAGCCAATAAGCCGAGAAGCTATGTAGAGTTCATTTGGATGTGGTATTCCAATGCACAGCACAATATCTCTTGTATGGTTGAGACTGAGAAAACCGAAACATTACGGTGTGCCACCTATTGTCAACTTCTGGTACTAACAAATCAGATAAAATCGAATTAAATCTCGCCTTTCAAAACTTTTTGTTTCTTTTTGAGCGTAAAATCATCAATATATTTCAGTTACAAGAATATTTATCAAGACAGATATAAAAATAGATAACATTAATGTTTTGGTAGACACGGTGCTGCCACCTGTCGGAGGAACAATAACTATTATAATCAACCATGTAGATAAACAAACCATAATGTTTACAATTCGAACTAGAGCACCTTTAACTGGAGATGAATATTTTCTGTAAGTACTGTGATTTCGTTGTCAGGTTGTGAAAGCTGATCCAGATCAGGTCGGCCTACTTTTAGCGCTGCTGGCTCATCGGCTGACACACATAAGAACTAGGGCCTGCTGCTGTGACATTTCGTGATAAAAACGGTAAGTTTGCGAATTTTTCTGCCGTTGAGTATCATATCAAATTAAGGACAATAAGTCAAGCGAGCAGATCCGAAATCACGTGACCTACATGTAAGAGTGCGCCTTTAGATTAGCCTGGTTCCACTGGCCTCGACAGATGGCGTTGGGGTGGGAGAGTCATACTCTCCTACCCCAACGCCATCTGTCGAGGCCAGTGGAACCAGGCTACCTGTAGACCCGCAATATCGTATCGCCTTTGCCAAATATAGATCCAACAAGACCGGAACTGCCCTATAACACCATTTCCGGTTATTACAAGACGCGGATTCAGCGACCGTAAGTAAAGAAGGAGTTCCCCAGCTGTACTGTTTTTAGACGGATTTTCAATATCGGTTTAGATTTTCAATATCGATTTACTGTACCGGTACTTGACCTACGACTTTCTGTAAGTTCTAAAAGTGCCCTTTTACAAATTACAGAAGAAAAAAACAGGTATTTTTTTTTCGATTTTTCTGTCCGAGCCGAAGCCATAGCATTTGGCGCTGGAAAGTACGGAAGAGTCCATCTCTAACTTTACACAGAAAAGAGAGGATAGGCTCGATTCGTTCTTGAACACTATTCTGGCTGACCAGGGAGTGAAAACTGGGTAGTTATTATGCCCAGAACGGAATAGTTATTTTCGCCGGAACGGAACAGAAGTGAAAATGGGGAAAACAGAAAGCCGGAATGGCGGAACCAATTTAAATATCCCACCATATCATAAATAGCAACAGAACACGTGATCGAACGAATTTTGTCAACGACGATTTCCCCTTCGGTTCTCCACCCCTCTGCCATTATGCACGTCTCTAGTCAACATTTTCATCGAGACTCCAGGTTTCACAAGTTTGGTGGACAACGGAATGGGTGGTCGTCGTTGACCACTAAGCCGCGTTGGTCATTTCAGTAATGTGTGGATGTAATTATGCCGTTATTCATGACCTATGACACAAAGTTTCGGTCCGATGCGGTTCTTGGCTTGGCCTCCAGGTGGCCAAAACCAAAAACACAAAAAGTGCAATAACTCCTCAACTAATGACTGGATCATCTCCAAATTTTTATCATAGGTGTATCTAATTAGGATACATAACATATATAACGGGTGTTTGATTTGACCTACTTTGCAAGGTCACAGAGGTCAAAGTTCGACAAAAGTAACGAACCTGCCACAGTTCTTCATTATTTCGCCGAGCATTTTCATATCTTGCATATTACATGTATTAGAGGGGTACCTTCAAAAATACCGAGTTTCGGCCCGATTGGACATCCAATATGGCCACCAGGTGGCGTAACCTGAAAATCATCCAAGTGTTATAACTCAGGAATGGCTTGACACAGAGTGCGCATACTTGATATTTACCTCCCTCTAGACGCAAAGGACCCGGAACGCCGCGCAGCGGCCAGATAGCGAAGCTGCTGACGTCACAGGCGGTCCGACTCTGAATTTCTCCTCATGTAAGAAATTCGGCTTCTGGCAAACAGCGTGCCAAAAACACACAATACGGCATTGTTAAGCGCTCAAACTTCGCATGAAAGTTAAGGAGGACTGGAAATGATGTATCGATGGCGCAATTAGTCACTTCGCTCAGCAGTTTGTTTGTAAATTTAGATTTAATTTCAAACTTATGATTTGATGACGTCACGATGACGTCACAGATTTACCCAAACCGCATCATAGCAACGCTACCGTGCGTTGCCGTTGAGGTGTAGCGCACGTCACTGCTGTTGCACGTTTGATTTGTGTTTATTATAACGAAAGAGATTTACAATGAATTTTAAAGAGGGCCAAGGCCGGAGCATTAGTGGCCCTTTAGAACATAATTANATCTTTTGTATTTTGTTCTTTTTCTCTTCATTAAGTTATTTTTCAAGATGTTGCAATTGCTACCATATGCGAAATAAATCATTCAATTAAGGCACAGGATAATCGAGAATTACGACAGGGGTACAGCAGTCAGTATTTTCACTCTGGGCCTGGGCCTAATCCTAATCCTGATGGCAAATGTATCAAAACTGCCGTAACAATAGCAGTAACTGGTTTTACTCATATAAAAGCAATAATGACGTAGACTACTAACTGTTTCCCTGGCTTCAGGGAGACCAACGTGTCCACTGAAGCCAGGGAAACAGCCCAGTGGCCCCATCACCAACAACACATCCAACAAACAATAAATATCTCCTTGCCCAGTTCCTTCCACTGGATCCCGTGTCTACCATAATACAGCTTACACATTTTCCTATGCACAATATATAAAAAAAACGTACTTTGAACAAAAACCATTGTACAATCCAATACCTTGTCTGAAATAATGAGAACCGTTTGAAATTCAACTTGATTATTATTCGAAGGGCTTCCAGTGGGTTTTCATTACGCAAATACCAGAAATAGTTGAAATGTTCGGCTTCACAATCAGGTGGTCTTAACAACGTTCCACATTCCTCTGCAATTTTACTGCACCTATTGGACAAGATTGAATTAATCATTCACAGACTTCAGTTTGAGGAGATCTATGGTTTGATGAAGAAAGGTTACGAAATGAGATTTTTTACTAAAAAAGCTCTTGACCCGGATTCTGGAAAATATTTTTTTTAAAATGTTATTCTCTCGTCTGATATTAATTGACAAAATGTATTCAATATAAATAAAAGTTAGCAGATGCTTTTACTTCAGATTTGTACAGCATAGCGTAGTGCATTTTTACTGCAAAATCCGAGTAAAAGCAGTTACCAGTCTCCATTCATATGACCCAATTAAAGGAACCCGGTGTTGCCACTATTTCTCGACTGCCAGCGCCACCGCGCCACTCTCCAACGTTGTCGGCGAATGGACCGATTTACTACGTACATTTTGCAATCGATTTTTGTAGTTCGTCTTGCTGCCGCTAGGTGCCTCCTTCTACGTCGACAGCCAAATTACCCATTCAAGATCGTGTACCGTGCTCCTTTATGGGTGGCGTCCACTAGAGCGCCGACAAGATTAGGAAGGGTTGCGGAAGCAAATTATGCCATTTCGGCATCCTTTCCGCGTCAGTCGCTCAAGAATATGCGGAGAGGTTGCGGAATGAATGCGGAATTGCTAAATTTGCGTTCCGCGTCTTGTCCGCGCCCTAGTGGACGCTAGGTTTTAATGATTTGAGTGGCCGGCAAGTTCCGTTGTGCCCGGATCAGACGTACTCTATGTCGGGTCCCACGGCACAGTCGGTCTTCCTTATATCTCTATCGAAATGAAAGTAACAACCAGCTCTGATTGATTTCCACATACAACGACGTTTATTGCATAAGACCAGTGAATTTGATATTTTCCTTTTGATTCCATGGAGTTCGCTTGGACGGATAATCAACCACCCAGACAGAAGAGTATTGTGAACAGCCAGACCTGTCGCATGCTACCATGTTACTTCGACCACTTTCTCGTGAAACCTGATTTGACGGCTAGAGGTTTGGCTGGTGTTCAAAGAATATGACTCGTGTAACGCAGCCCAGAAAAAAAACAGGGGTCATATTCATGAAGTTTTCGCAATTTTTGCGTGCACGCGAATCTATTGTAAGGCAGTCAGTGAACAATAGGACATGTGCAGCTAAACAATTAATAGACTTTTGTGCAGGCAAAGATCCGAAGGCTTCGTGAATATGGCCCCAGAACATTCTTTTTGCCCCATGTTCCTGGTCTTTGTAAGGATAATGAGCTATATCACAACCGATCTAATCCCTAGCGATTATCTCGCCAGCCACCGCAGACTATAGGCGATGTCGGTTTTGGTGTTGTTTGATATACTGGGCGACGGAGAATCGTTGGCAAGAAGATTCCACGCATCCCTGTCCAGCGCACACCTGGTGCCATATTCATGAAGACTTCGCAACTTTGTTCACGCGAACTAATGTAGGGCACTCACTCCAGTGAACCATAGAGTAGAGCATGTGCAGCCAAACAACAGACTTGCGTGCACGCAAAGTTGCCAAGGCTACGTGAATATGGCCCCTGGCGTCAACAGCCGGTTTTGCTCGGTGGCGAGCAGCTTCCTTGCAATATTGCCTGGTGTGCAGTTTAGGAACATGTCAATGACATTAACTTTATGAGTGCTGCCAGTTTTAGAAACGCATGTCACTGACATGAACTTTATGAGTACTGCCAGGCTTAGCATGTTCCCTGTAGAATATCTCTGACGTTTATTCAAGGACACCCGGAAATTCCAATGGAAATGAGATACGAGGGACATCAACTTTTTGCCCTTGAATGCTGATCCCTCTCTCAAAATAGAGTCACGACGTCGTTGACAACCACCAGAGATTTCTGTCAATGGCTGACTAAAATGCCAACGCTAAATTTCTATCGGCGGGATCAGAAAAATCCCCTGGGCCCGTATGCATAAACGTGGAATAAGCTTATTCCCGGTATAACTTCATGTTATACCTGGAATAAGGTTATTCCACCTTTAAGCTACGTTTAGCTGACACGCGGAATACGGATTGCGGAACGCGGAAGCGGAAAATGCAATGCATTTTCGTATACAACATATCGTTCCGCCGGTGATTCCCTATACCGCATTCCGGATGTCTCGTAAACGCAGCTTTATGCATTCGGGCCCAGGTGAATAGCTCTTGCAATTTTTGAGAGTGCGGATCGGGAAGACGTTGAACCATTGTGCAATAAGTACCCTGGATCTGAAACTTATGCGTAAAAGAAAGAGCTAGAGAGGGGTTTTTGTCTCCGTCAAGGGAATTCATCGCAGATCCTGCGCCATTGGGCCTTTCAATCACAAGGGGAATATCCTGATCGTATTGTTCTGCTTTCGATTTCTCTTCGCCCGGAAGCCAAGACTCAAAGACCGGTAGAAATTTTTAAATCCGTTAACAATTGTGAGGATTTGATAACAAAGACAACTTCTTTTTCCGATGCGTTTCGTCACTTGTTCATCTCTTCTCATCTTCTCCAAGTCGAGCCTTATCATAAAGGAATGAAACATAAGCTGTGTTTACACCTGAAGAAATTGCCGGGCCTGACCAGGCTCTGACCCTCCATTTTTGCGTTTACACCTATGAAAATCGGATCCGGGTTAAAAATTGCCGGACTAATTTAGCCCGCTTTCGCTCGGCGGGTCTGACCCGCCGTGGATCCGGGTTATACTTTAGCCCGGCAATTTCATAGGTGTGGACAGAAAAATGCCGGGCTAAAACGTTTACTGAGCCCACCGACAGGTGTCGGTCGGCTAAAAATGAATGGGTGGTGTCTATAAATAGCATGGCCAGCGTTCAATATCGTAAGACGAATAATAGGTGTGGACAGAAAATTCAATGGATCCGGGTTAAATTCGAACCCGGGCCTGGAAAAATTGCTTAGGTGTAAACACAGCTATAAAGGTTTGACTGCGAACGATGAAGTAACTGAGGGATACACTTCATGTGTTGCCACCAGATGTCTCTCACTGCCTGAATTTTGGCTTTACGTAATAGGAAGGAGCTACAACTTTTTTTTACGGTAGTGGGGTTCATGAATCTGTCAACTTGATGCCTTGAATTCCATTTCTGAGGATACGAAATACGCCGGAGTACTGCTACGCTAATCGTACGGACCGCGTTGGTGAATAAGTTCCAAAGATGAGCATTCTACTACAAATCGAAAAGAGAACACAAAAACGCGATCGTTGGCTAATGAGCATGCATTGATTGACGTCCGTCAGCTTAAAGCCTAGTTTATACTTCGACGCACGACCATCGCCGGCGACCGACGCGCGTTCTTGCGTTCGACGCCGACCCCGTCGTACGATTTGGTCGGCGTCCGATCGCGAGGCTGTTATTACTGGAGTCGTTTCATAACGGGTCGCCGTCGCTAAAGTACGTTTGACTATGAATCAATTCCGCGAAGTCGGCGTCCAGATTTGATCGGGCGTCGGACGCCGATGGTCTTGCGTCGAAGTATAAACTAGGCTTAAAGCCAGGAAGAAATAAGCAATTACGTATCTTTGGTTTCCTGAGGTCGCTAAATGTCTAAAGCCAAGTTTATACTTCGACGCAAGACCATCGGCGTCCAACGTGCGATCAAATCTGGACACCGACTTAGTTCAAATTGGTTAACTCTTGGAAATCGCACGTCAATGAGTCGTGCGACCTGACGCCGTTGGCAATCGCAGAAGTACGCTGGAGTAAAAATCATCACGACAGTGTCGGCGCCGAGATTTTGATCGCGTGGCCGACGTCGATGGTCGTGCGTCGAAGTATGAACTAGGCTTAAAGCGGACCCGAAACCCCAAATGCTTTCCTCGCTTAATAAATACTTTTTCGGAGTCACAACAGCACCATGTTCCAACTGACACGGCCTTTCTGATGACATACACGTATGTAGGAGATATCCGGTTAAACAACAATCATTGCTCCTTCGGGGAAGTTCGTTTTTCCATCGGGCAACATCGCGAAAATAACTGGTGACGTTTTTGGTGGTTTTATATCAACTTGATTTATTCCAATAGGTTTAATGCGAATCGGCATCCGTTTCAGGTCTGCTTTAAAGTTTATACTTCGACGCAAGACCATCGGCGTCCGACGCCCGATCAAATTTGGACGCCGACTTCGCGGAATTGATTCACAGTCCAGCGTACTTTAGCGACGGCGGCCCGTTATGAAACGACTCCAGTAATAACAGCCTCGCGATCGGACACCGACCAAATCGTACGACGGGGTCGGCGTCGAACGCAAGATCGCGCGTTGGTCGCCAGCGATGGTCGTGCGTCGAAGTATGAACTAGGCTTTAGGGATACTTTATCCCCTCATCACACACCACTTCTTCTATTTTTGACATACAATGTCGTCAACGTCCCTAACACAACCACAATCAGAAAGGAGAGAGTAATATAATACGCTGTCATGAAAGATACTATCTTCAAAATGCTACCGAAAAACGGTCCACACGTGCATCCAAGACAATCGGAAAAGACAAAGAGTGACATGGCTTTGGCTGTGTCACCACTGTACTCCTTCTGGTGACATCCCATAAGCAATTCCATAACCAACCCTGGTTAAAATCTCCGGGATAAGGGTCAACCATATGTTTCTGACCCACGGGTAAACTGCCAACCCGAGGCTGACTAAGAAGCATCCTGAGATTATAAACATCCACATACTGTCTTTAGTAACTAGGATACCTGTGACGAGATTTCCTACAAGGTGTGCCACACTGGAGACTCCAAGCACGATACCAAGCTGCTGCTGCTCTGCGTGAAGGACGTTTGTCACCCAATTTGGTGCCGTCGTGAGGACTAGGAAAACGGCAACAGTGAACGTAAACGTTAGCAGAAGGACCGACACTATAGAAGGGCTACGAAGATAATTACAATAGGTGCCCTCTGGAAGTCCTTCCTGAAGTATTGGAGAACTTTCCGACACTTGACTTATCAGACTTGGGGAGGATTCGCTATTATCTCTTGTTTTAACGGAAGTATCCGAGCTTTTTCCTTTTTCGACGACACCCGGCACACATTGACTTCCCCCAGGAACACCATTCAGGCATCCATCATCATGCGGTCGTGTGCCTTTGCCTCGGTTTTCATTCAGGTTAGAGTCTTTCTCCTGACCAGTTTCATTTTTCTCGTGGAATTCGGCGTCGATGAAGCACCGTAAAGACCCATCCAATGCACTCAGGCAGCACAGCATCCCAAATGGAAGCCACGGTCCAAGGAACGAATATCCAACATTACCGACCAGGTAACTCAACATTGCGGCTAAAGGATACGAAGATGCGAACGTAAACATCATTATCTTTGATCGTTCTTTCACGTCCGAAAACACGACACAGGCCATGACCAAACCGCTGATGTCACAGAGAGTATTGGCTCTATTCCACAGACGATTCTGGCGACGAACAGCATGGCAGTGTTTGTAGCCAGGAGGAATATGATGCTCCCTATGATCTGAAGTAAGGAACCAGCAAGAAATGGTGACCGATGGCCAACTTTCCAGCAGATAATTCCGACAACGGGATTCACTAATACCTCTGCGAGGGGTCCAACAGCGCTGACGGCACCTACCAGACCAGCAATTTCACCCATAATTTTCACATCTTGTACGCAAACCATAGGATATGTATTCTTCTTGCAGTAGATATTTGCTCGATGCAGATCGTGAATGTCATCAGCCGAAGCCTTTTCGTCGGCGATGCTCACATTAGCCAAATTTACACACATGGTTGACGACGACTTCTTGCAGTAAATCATAGACTCTTTCGGTAATGATGTCGTTTTAACAGGTTCATCTCCGGTCTTGTTTTTTTGCATCAAGTTCGGTTGAAATTCATCATAATCGAATGCTTTGACGAGGGCGGGTGCCAGCGTTTGCACTAAACTGAGTGTCATGGAGTGTGTCACGCAAGCTAGCAGGAGGGTGAAGGCAATCAGGTTCTTGCTTCGGCGAAAAACAGACAGTCTGTCCTTGAATCTCATGATGGTCGGCAGGTTGCACCAGTTCTTCAATGTCTCAGTCTGTGGTGGACAAAAGGGGAATTTGTTAAAGATTATCATCGGAAACAGGCTTATTTATTACCTGACGTCATGAGCAGGGACGTCGGCATCGTACAGGCGCGATAACAATATAATAGCGTAGGGTTTGTGCAGTACTCGTGCAGTCATTGCGAAGCTCTCGCAAATACCAACAATCGCTAAATTATCGCACTC
Source organism: Notospermus geniculatus (assembly GCA_002633025.1). Lineage (NCBI taxonomy): Eukaryota > Metazoa > Nemertea > Pilidiophora > Heteronemertea > Lineidae > Notospermus > Notospermus geniculatus. Next base: position 13,148 of record NMRB01002765.1, read on the forward strand.
GCAAAGCTTCCGCAAAGCCCTTCCATCGGTAACATTTAGCGAGGCTGTCGTAAATCTGGCCCCAGACTAACACACACTCAATACCACAGGACACGGCCACAGCTTGATGTAATGCCCGTATCATTTTAATTCCACAAAATCATAGTTGCGCTTCCACTACAAAAAAGCCGGTATTGTTCTGCTTCCATTACAGAATTGCCGGGTTTAATAAGTCCGGTTCTATTAAGTGCGGATCTATTTAGTTTGGATAGGTCATGCACAGTCGCAAGCGACCGTGGAGCCACCTGTAGCCGAGCACAATACTACAAATAGATCCGGTGTTATTGCCATTCTACTACAAAATTTATCCGCATCTAGATTCGGTGTATGATCGGCTATGCTATCCGAACTAAATAGACCCGCACTTAATAGAACCGGACTTTTTAAACCCGGCAATTCTGTAATGGAAGCAGAATAAGAGCGGACAAATACCGGCTTTTTTGTAGTGGAAGCGCAACTCGAACTAAATAGATCCGCACTTAATACATGTAGAACCGGACTTATTAAACACGGCTATTCTGTAATGGAAGCAGAATAAGAGCGGACAAATACCGGCTTTTTTTGTAGTGGAAGCGCAACTCATGATGCAAAGCCTTCCAGTTAAAAAGTGAATGGGCCAACGCCCACTCAGACGGTCTCAAAATGCCAGTGACTTACCAGTGGCTGGTAATGCCCGTTGTACACGATCCAATTTTTCATCCAGTTTTGTGGAAATTATTCCGGCCCTATTGGGGCTTCAATGTATAAATCTGCATGTTGGCCTTTATTGAGCGTATTCAAAAAAATTTCAACTTGTACAGAGGGCATTAGCAGATGACATATGTCCGCGTTTACCATGCATCTGGGTCATCATAGAAGGCTGGTTGTACGCCTACTTGCGATAGTAGGGAGGTTTCGCAAGCGCCCGGTTAGGCCATACGACGACGTTTATCAATTGTTTGGGTATACCCACACAATAGATAAACGTCGTCGTAGGGCCTAACCGGGCGCTTGCGAAACCTCCCTATTGAATGCATTATTCTACCACGACTTCGTTTAGGCCTGATGATGCTCATTGGTCTGTTTTGGCTCACCAGTATCGCACGCCGGAGTGGACATAATTCTGAATTAATATCCACATTAATTCAAATAAATTAATGTCTCAAATGAATTAATGTCTACATTAAATCTACCAATAGGATTTGATTTTTATGTGTGGACATTTATTCGATTTAATGTCGACATTAAATCGATTTAATACCACCATTAATTCGATTTAGTGTGGCCATTAAATCGATTTAATACCACTATTAATTCGATTTAATGTCCACATTAAATCGATTTAATACCACCATTAAATCGATTTAATACCGCCATTAAATCGATTTAATGTGCACATTAAATCAATCTGCTACTTCCGCCGATAAATACACCATCTACAATGTACCAATCAGAGAAGAGTTTTTAGCGGCGGATGTGCATGGGCTCGAATTAATGTAGACATAAAATGGAATTAATATCCGCATAAAAAAGTCTCCTCTGATTGGTCGATTGTGCATTTATCGGCGGAAGTAACTGCTTGAATTAATGTGAACATTAAATCTAATTAATGGTGGTATTAAATCGATTTAACGTGGACATTAAATCGAATAAATGTCCACATATAAAAATCAAATCTTATTGGTCGATTTAATGTCGACATTAAAGCGATGTGTCAGCCAAAAAATATGAATGCAAAAGGGGACGAATCTTTGTTTACAAACACTCATTTCCTGCATTCTGATTGGCTGTGAGGGCAATGTTTACAAACATCATCCTTCTGTTTACAAAACGACTGTCGATTCGCTTTAATTCGTTTGAATTCATGTGGATATTCATTCAGAATTATGTCCACTCCGGCGTGCGATACACGTTTACGTGGGGTTCTCATTAATTCAGTCCTTTTGTATCATAAGATCAACTTTTAGTCTGAATTCAACAAAATTTGCACTAAACATGCAGAAGGGTCTTGCCTATATCATATGGAAGAGCCAGAATGCAAATCTGTGGAGGTTTAAAGGGATAGTGTCCACACTTACAAAATGCGAAATTTGTGAGTTGAGCCTTTGCCCGTATTCTAGAAGCCAAGGTCCACTTTAAGCTTTTGTATTCTGCCCTGCAAACAATAGCTAAAGGTAAACCTTAGAGTTAAGGAAGCTTCTAGAATACGGGCCTTTATGTTTGATTCCTTTATGGCCTTATCTTTTTAAAACGGAGCTACTGGCACGATACCTTTGACAAATCGGACGCCACATCAGAAAACGTAGCCCAGGTATGTGACACAAAG
>NMRB01002765.1:63409-89929 GCA_002633025.1 Notospermus geniculatus
TCCAGGGGGATTTTTTCTGGGTGGATTTTTTCCAGGGGGATTTTTTCCGGGGGGATTTTTTCCGCGTACCCTCCTGGGCCCGTATGCATAAACATGGAATAAGCTTATTCAGGTACATGTATCGCTTCACGTTATAACGTTAGGTTATACCTGGAATAAGCGTATTCCGCATTTACGCATACGGGCCCTGAAGTCCAAATTTGACACCAGAAAAATTCCACTTTGAAATCTTGTGACGCAGCTGCCAACCCCTTGACAAAACCATTGGCAGAAACTGCAATTGCAAGCACTGAATGTACATGTATGTAAAGGCCGCCGTACACGATAGAATTTTTTCCTACGAAATATTTTGTAGGAATTTATTTTACCGTGTATGAAGGGAAACATCGTCCCATTTTTGTCGTATTGGAAAAAATCCACAAATCATGCAAATAGGTTCTGTCCTGGGCCTAGAAAAATTAATTGTGTGTTTCTGGTCATCGGCGATTTCCAAAAATCGAGGGTCGGATGGTCAGGATTTTTTTTATTTTCCATTTTAGGTACAGATAATTTTATTGCAGCTACAGGGATTATACTAAAGGTTATCTAGAAGCCAGGAACAGCCTCAAAAGCTGCTCTTTTGCTGCATTTTTATGAGAGAAAAAAATTTTGTTTCCTGGCCAGTCAGAATTTTTGAGGATCGGTCGGAAAATTACAAATGACCGGAAACACACTATTTTTTTTCTAGGCCCTATTTTTCTTGTACAACAAAATGCTATAGGGAATATTTCCTATCGTGTATGTTGTGGTAGCAGATACTGCCGCTTTGTGCCCGTTTTTCCGCAGGTAATAGGTCAATCCTACAAAAAATATGACCTCGTGACGTGGTCATATTTTTCGTCACACACAACAACTTTTATGCTGCAACGTACATGTAGTACTTCCTAGGAAATAAATGGCATCATCTACGGCGAAATGTGAAATATTTCCTTCCAATAAAATTTGATGAGAAATCGTATGAAATATTTCGTAGGAGAAAAATGTATCCTGTACGCCTGTACATGCACACTATGCAAATTGCAGCCAACAGTCCACAAATTAATATTTGCAATAGGCTTATAACACTTCTCCATGCCACTTGATCCACGATGGTATTCCACTTAAAAGGTGAACATTTTAATTCCGAATATGATATAAGAGCACAGCAAAAATCAATGACCATATCACGAGAAAAATTTTAATTGATAGGCCTAAATGTCAAGTTTTTTTATCAACGGCTTTTATTACACTCATCTGCTTTCAAACTGATTGATTGGTCATAAAATGTGATGATCATGATGATACTTCGGGCATAGAAGTCAATGGGCCATATTCTAGAAGCTTCCTTAACTCTAAGGTTTACCTTTAAGCCTAGGTCACAAATCCACCGGGCCCTGTATGATTTTCCCCACCCAGCGGCTTGCCGTGGATTTTAGAGGCCGTAGGCCTACAGGTCCATTGCGATTTTCATTTTCATTTCTACGGTTTTCATTCCCCGGGAATCAGGGGCAATATGTCTGTTTTTACTGAACGTATAAGGGCCCCCGATGTGACAGGGGCTTTAGCTACTGTTTGCAGGGCAGAAAACAAAAGCTTAAGGAGGGTTCTAGTATACGGGCCAATGGCTCAAAACGAGAAAGATCTACACACTTCCGCCGAAATTGCAACCGTAACCTCGGTCTGAAGCTGAATGACGTGACGTAGACAAAACCCACGACAGTGACTTCGAAGACGCTGTGTCAGAGTCGACCATTGCTGAATCATGTATCGCGTCACGTCATCTGGTTTCAGATCGAGGTTGTGCTTGCTATTTCGGCGGAAGTGTGCAGATCTGCTAATNCAGTGACTTCGAAGACGTTGTGTCAGATTCGACCATTGCTGAATCATGTATCGCGTCACGTCAGCTGGTTTCAGATCGAGGTTGTGGTTGCTATTTCGGTGGAAGTGTGCAGATCTGCTATGCGAGAATCTTCTATAGAGCCACCTATTTTTTGCACTTTCCTTCTGGAGTTTACACCGCTGTGAACCGCCACAAAATACCACTGAGTCAAGGTGGTTCAAGGCGGCATCTGGCGACATGGCCGGCAGTAACTTATGATTTCGATTTCTATGTACATCAGGCCATTCTTTTTTTATTTGTTGTTTAGCGGACCCGCCGTAGTTAGATTTTGGCAATTTGGAAAAAAATAAAATTGGAAAAAACTGACTTTTTTATTCCCGCCTGTCCTGTTTTTCAACCTTTCAATGTTTTTTTTCGAAAGCGGGAGATTTAAATCTCATGCCAGTCGATGTCAGATCGTGATCAGCGCCCTCAATCGATCTTGGGACGAACCATAAACTGGTACCCGGCATCTACCAGCGTAAATAGTCGCCTACGACATGTACGAAAGTCATGAGAGTAGACATCAATGCATGCTGTTGTGTAGTCATGGTGGTAGTGTGAAGTTGCTTATTTTTTTGATGATATTTGAGTTTTTTTATTTCTGCCTGTCTTGGTTTCACTGGATAAAGGCTTGCTATTAACGAAAAATAAATATCCATCAGAAAGATCGACTTTTATTTTTATTTTTTTCCTGTCTCCTGTCTTGGGTTCACTGGAAAAAAATCTGCTAAACAACAAATAAAAAAAGAATGGCGAGGTGATGGGTTTTTTGTCAAAAAGTGGGCGTGGCCTTCTAGGCGGCTGAAGACACGGCGTTTTAGGGCGACATGGGTTCTATTGGGTTAAAGATTTCTCAAAAAGTTTTGAAAAGAACTACTTACATGCTATTTGTAAATTTGCACCTCGACTTGCAATTGCGCCGATCCGGTTCCGGGCGACGCACTCATATCGCCCGATGTCTGACAGTCCACGCTTCTTCCTGTGTGTCACCCGTTTTATATACAGCGACCCGTTCCTGAGCACAACGCGACGATCGTCAGTCACAACCTCGCCATTGTGGGTCCACGATGTAACTAGTGGTTCAAATTTCGGTAGCGTCCTTGCGCTACAGTTTAAAGTTACTGGATCGTTTTTTCTAACTATGACATCCTGAGGTTCTACAATGAATTCTAATCCAACATCGATTACTGTTGCTTCTGTGCTATACACCCCTGCAACGAAAGAAAACACCAAGAAAATTAATAAACAATGGGGAACCGGAGTGCCCAAAGGCGGCGCTGGGGAACAACTCAGTTTTTACACAAAAACGCATGCGCCGCGACGTTGAAAACCTCTTTGACGTCGCACGTCGTTCCGTCGTGCGTCATTCAGAATGAGTGACGTTGCTCTTCCATCTGTTCTTTACGCTGAAAATAGTCAATTTTATTGATAAAATTCGACATGTTCTCGCTTGAATTTTCGCTTGAAAACATTCAGATACATTGAGTCAGTCCTATACTTGATGTTGAACGTGTAAAATTCAAAATTCAATGGACTACTTCAGGTATATTACGGCTGGAAGTAGGGTGTAGTTTCCAGAATTAAATGGCAAATAACGTTAGCCTCACTTTCGACGTCATATTTTAGACTGAGTTGTTCATCAGCGCCACGTCATGGATTAGTTCCTCCGGTTCCTCATTAGTATCCAAAACTAGAACTGAGAAAATTCACTGAAAGTGAATTCATGACCTACACCACAAACATGACAAATGTTTTGGCCAGAAGCTGGTTTGTTATGTTGACATAAGATGGCGGTGTTCGAATGCTGTATATACGATGAACTGCCGAACGATCGATCAGGATGTAGGCCTACATGGGCACGACATCGTGCCATGCATTATCTCGTGTACCACGCACATAGCATTATCCTGCATCGAAGTTGGGGGAATCCCCAATGCTGCGTGTTGCGCTGTGTATCGCATCGTGGTTTGACAATATGTATGACTTATGTCATCTGTAGCGATACTAGTGTTTTACGGAGTACCGGTATGGCTTTGTTTTCAGATCCAAGTGTGGGATGCCGCTGCAAAAATGTCTGCAACCGGCAGTATAAACGTATGTATCAACAGAAATAATTATATTCGTAGTTACATGTTTGGCCGCTAGAGGGTCGCCAATTATGACCCATCTGTCTATACTGTGCGGCTTTAAGCCATGCTATATTCTTCCCGAGGAAATCAGTCCTTCTTAATGCTGTTTCTTACGTCACCGTAGACGTCAAGGGAGGGGCCGTAATATGTAAAGATCAGTGATCTCGTGAACTCACGCAGCCGTTACCTAAACGGGGGGAGACCCCCCCGAACCCCCCCTTTCTGGGGGAGACCCCCAGACCCCCCTTTTGAGGCCTGCGGCCGGCTGGCTTCTAGGCCTGTTCCTGCAATGTTGTTTTTCGTGACGCCGCGCACCGTGACGTGACGTGACGCGGCGGACGGCTGATTCTGGCCGCGGCGGAAAGGATGATGGTTTACGACATCCACAAAATCGCCATATTGCGTCAAGGTGTTGAGATTCACGGACATACACATCTCTGTATTGATTTTTCCATTGAATTTTGTAGATGTTTTTACACACACGTAACCATTAGACTCACTTCGTGAGCCGCTTCACGGCTCACTGCGTGAGTTATAAACTAAGTATTTCCTCAGGATGTGCCGTATAACTGGCGTAACAGGACACCATTTCCCTCTTCGGACAACGGTGATGTGTCTTGAATCACGCAGTATTTGTATTTGTGAAATGAGTCGGAATGCGCCGGAAAGAAGACCCAAGATGACGCCAGAGAAGAATTGCTAGTCTTGAGCAACCAGCCCCTCGGTCATACTCCGAGGTCGCCAGACCCTCGACGGAACGCAATTCTCATTGAATTTTCTTATTTCGAAAATTCAAAATAAGGAGAGCTTTGCTGATTGGCAAGTCACTACCAACGTATTATGCATGCATGCATGCAGTGCAGTGTAGTTGTGTTCTACGTAGTTTGTCCGCCATGACAGTTTACAACATTACAAGTCAAAGTAACCATACGGACCAGAAAATTTATTGGAAATTGCAAGAGTCTGGTGGCACGAGACTAAAGAATTGCAGAAATGGACAAAGTCAAATTTCACAATGGACAGACAATGCTGAAATCAACAAACCGTTGGTCATGTTCGTTCACTGGGTCTTCTTCTGTGCGCATTTCGACTCATTTTGCTGTCACGGCTCACATTTGTATTTGATTTTTCCATCAGGGCTGAAGCCATAGCACTATTGGCCCTGGTTAATATCTCAAGCTACTCATCATCCTCACTTGGATGGGGTATTTTACTTGCCCTTGCAAAGGTACAAGGTACCATGGCTTACTGTCCCATGCGACGTACTGAACAGCCAGGGATGATTCAGGTCCCATATGGTCCGGGATTCGAACCCGGGACCTGCTGCTTGTTGTAAAGCGGATAGGCTCATATCAGTGCGGTCACTTCATCATAGGTGGCAGTCACTTCATCACAGGTGGCGCTAGCAACTGACAACCTACAGATTTTCGCTCAAATGTTTGATGTAGTGTCCAATCCCCACAACACCCGTTTGGAACAAAATCAACCACCCCATAAGAAGTAAGAAGACAAATTTCCAAATTCATTGTTAAAGGAGCTCGACGTCCAAGTTGTAAACAAACTGGTTTGTTTACAAACAGTGGCCAGCAAACTAGTTTTATTCCTTCGTGAAGGTGGCAGCACCAGTAGCGCCCCGTGATCGTTAGACTGGTGCCTGGTCCAATGCAACTCACTCACGATATTCACGTCAGTACAAATCACCGACAATAAGTGGCAGCACTGCAGGCGTCGCGTGGATAGAGAACCAGTGAGTGAGTGTTACAACTTGGACGTCAAGCTCCTTTAAAACTGAGAGTATAGGCGAAATGGAGAGTAGGCGAAATGGAGAGTAGGTGAAATGGGGAGTAGGCGAAATGGACAGTAGGCAAAATAGGGAGTAGGCGAAATAGTGAGTAGGCAAAATGGGTGTAGGCGAAATGGAGAGTAGGCAAAATGGGGAGTTTTTGTAGGCGAAACGGGGGTACACCAAGCAAATGCCCCCTGGCAAATTGTGCAAAAAAATTTTTTTCCAGCAAATGGGATAAAAGATCATTATGTTCACGTCTCAAAGTGGAGGAACTTGACCTCAAATTGCATCTCAGAACTTATTTTCAAAATTTTTCTGGGGGAGCTCCTTCCCCTCAAAACCAGCCCCTTTGGCGCCGGAAGGTGAAGCCCACGTCCCTTAAGTTAAAATGCCCTCCCCCAGCAAAAAAGCTAGCTATACGCGGCCCTGCAAGTCGCTGGATCCCAGAAGGCAAATTCAGCACGGCCTAAGGGCAAAATGGCCTCGACATCTGACGTATGTCTACAGGGTTCTTCCCCCTGGCAAAGCAAAAAAATCAGTGACTTTTCAAGGACTTTTCAAGGGCTGTTTCCGAACTTTTCAAGGATTTTTGGTACACTGACAGAAAATTTTTGCAAAGAAATAAGTCCTAATATCACAACATACCGGTACCGGTAATCACGCAGGCCAGACTCAAGAGAATAAAGGAAGAACACAAGAAATCAAGGACTTTCAATGACTCTGACAAAAGTTGTGCAGAATTCAAGCACTTTTCAAGGCCCTTGGAGGCAAATAGCAAAATTCAATGATAATTAAGGTTTTCAAGGATGCGTACGAACCCTGTGTCTAGGCCAACGAAGAATAGGAACCCGGAACGCAATTTTTTAATCGGAGTCGATCAGTTCTCCACATGGGAGTTATCTCGCAACGCACGACGCGGTATTTCCCAACATCCTAGATCGGGGAAAAGAAACGCGACTGGTATCGCTGTGACTTCAGGTTGAGATAAAAGAAATACCAACTAGGGAAACCAGGTTGCTTAGGTACCACACAGAAATGAAACGTACGTCATGTAGGCCTACACTGCTTTTCTAGATGGAGGCGGTCTAATAAGAAACCAGTCAGATGTCAGATGTCGCTGAATGATCAACAAGGGCTGTCAGATTGCCTGCGCATTGATCTGATAGTGTTTACCTGTTATGAAGTACATTCAGCTAAAATGTGTGGGTTCACCGAGGTCATAAAACGTTTTCTACTGTATTATAATGCATTTTCCCATAGCTAAGGCCTAGAAAAATAAATTGTGTGTTTCTGGTCATTGGCGATTTCCAAAAATCGAGGGTCAGATGGTCAGGATTTTTTTTTTCCATTTTTGGTACAGATAATTTTATTGCAGCTACAGGGATACTAATGGTTATCTGGAAGCCAGGAACAGCCTCAAAAGCTCTGGCATCCATGACTAAAGGCCTAGAGAACATTATTTAAAGAGATTAATTTTGATAGATTTTTGATGCATTTTTGTGAGAGAAAAAAAATTTTGTTTCCTGGCCAGTCAGAATTTTTGAGGGTCGGTCGGAAAATTACAAATGACTGGGAACACACAATTTTTTTTTCTAGGCCTAACTAAACTGCCAATACGCACCGAAAGTAGTATAGGACTTTCTGTGCAGTCGGTCCAGGTGTACCCACAGGACGACATTTACCCTTTCTGCTCCAGTGTCGTACCCTGCTGTGCAGGTCAATCATAAGTGTTTGTACTCCAACAAAACTAATGTGAATACACAATAACGCAAGTTGCAGTACTTTTGACCGAACCTGTTTACTCCTCTTCAAGGCAGATGTAGGCCTATCCTCTCCTGCCTCTGGGCAGAGAGCCATCTGCTTTTGATCCTAACCACTGATTGTGTACAGTACCAAATTTGCGTGGGGGCGTGTACATTTCTCACAAAAGTACATCCATCATGTCCATAAAATCATCAACAGGTATATAGGAATGACACTACAGTTACCGGTAGACTGCTTCCCGGCCCAACATCAGGGACCTGTATTGCGTTATGTAACGTCACAATTGACAGTCTTCTCCACACCAGTTAAAAAAGGGCGGCCCACCCCTCTTAAAAATACTGACGGCAAAATCCACCCCTCTTAAAAACGCCCCCCCCCCCTCTTAAAAATTTGTCCGCCCTAATATTTATGGTTTAGATCGCTCAATCCTCAGAAAGTGCATATCAGAGCTCCTAAAATCCAAATTTCGCTGGGGAGGGCCCCAGACCCACATCGCCAGAAGGCGCCTCCCACGGTGCCTTTGGCACTACGCCCACCGCCGCCCCTCTTAGACCAAAACCTGTGGAGAACACTGTTTACGTCTTTCTTAGCTACAACTATCGATCACCACAACGACTAGAGTATATGACCAGTGTTCTCCAAACCAGTTAAAAAAAGGGCGGCCCGCCCCTCTTAAAAATTCCGACGGCAAAATCCGCCCCTCTTAAAAACGACCCGCCCCTCTTAAAAATTCGTCCGCCCCTCTTAAAAATTCATCCGCCTTAATATTTATGATTTAGATCGCTCAATTATGCATCTCAGATGCTCAGAAAACGCATCTCAGAGCACCTAAAATCCAAATTTCGCTGGGGGAGGGCCCCAGACCCCCGCCAAAAGGCGCCTTTCGCTCTTGTGCGGTGCCTTCGGCACCAGGCCCATCGCCGCCCCTCTTAGACCAAAACCTGTGGAGAATACTGTATGACTACAACAACATCTTTATTTTGTAACGTCTTTATCTGCGGTTATAACCGCCCATAAAGGCTCGACCCTCAGCATTATACACACCCACACCAATGTGGCAGCAATGGTTTTCAAGCCCCACTGCACGTTGTTTCCCCAAAACAACCTGACCCCAAAAGTTGGCAAGATGCCAGCCGACAACCATGCCCCGCCATTGGTCAATCCCCAATGAATTCCACTCACAATAAGCAATAAATCATGATTTGAGATATTTGTGAATGAAACACATTGAATAGTTTGAATACAACTGAAGTATCATAAGTGCTGAATACACAAGATATCATATAGACTACAGTATGTTTCAATGCCATATATACATGTATTTGTATGAACTGCATTTTTGCTGGGTCTTTTAGGCCACATAAAAAATATGCGTGTTTCCCATATAATGTTCATTAAGTTGAACCTGCCAGTCTGTCCTTTAGGCCACCGCTACATAGAAGTATACGGTATACGAAAACGCCAGTTAACAAAGGCTTCCCGAGGATTCGCGACCGTGAAGCCATTGTTAACCGGCGTTTTCGTATACCGTATACTTCTATGTAATGGAAGCCTAAAGGACACTTTCGGGACTGGCAGATGGTGTTCAAATTGGGTGACAGGACAAAACGTACCTACATGTAGGACAAAATGTACCGGGACATATGGTACCCGGACAAAAGGTACCTAGGACAAAATGTACCTGGGACAAAATGTACCTAACGTACCTAGGACATAACGTACCTAGGACAAAAGGTACCTGGGACAAAATGTACCTAGGACAAAATGTACCTAGGACAGAAGGTACCTGGACAAAACGTACCTGGGCAAAATGTACCTAGGACATACTGTACCTGGGACAAAATGTACCTAGGACAAAACGTACCTAGGACAGAAGGTACCCAGACAAAACGTACCTAGGACATAACGTACCTTGGACAAAAGGTACCCGGACAAATGGTACCGATTTCATTTCATGCTAATTTTCTTAGTTCGCACCTCCCGCGTTGCCTGCGCCCAACAGGTGAGTTCGTAGGGATGGCTTGTCCTCGGGGCGAGTTGTGTGGGTCCTAGAACCTTTAAATTGAGAGGTTCCTGATTGCAGAGTCAAAATGAACAGAAACTACCAGTACTCCCATTTCTACCTTGAGCATCGGATGTTGGCATCATGTCTAATTCAAATTCTATTTCAAAACATCAAACAGTCTTGCACACAATTCAGATGCATTCTTCCATTGCATTCAACTACGTGTATGATGCTGTCATTTCGATTTATAAATTAGAGACTAACCAAATTCCATAATGACAATTGGTATGACGTCCTACCCAGTAAACCTGTTAACTGGGTACGGCATACTATTACGTCATTACAAAATCCGGCAAACCTCCGAAAACACCCGAGTCAAGGCCGTAGCAAGCTTTTTTTCGCTAGGGGGGGCATTTTAAGCAGATGTCCTCAACGGACGTGGGCTTTGCCTTCGAGCACCGGTGGGGCCGGTCCTCCCCCCGAAAAATTTTGAAAATTAGAAGCTCTGAGATGCGATTTGAAGTCAATTTCCTGTGCTCTGAGACACAAACAATTTATGATCTTTTATCCCATTTGATTTTGCTGAAAAAAATTGTTTTTGAACAATTGGGCTGGGGGGGGGGGCATTTGCCCCCNCGTAGGACGTTACGTCTGGAACCTTATGTGTCAAATGCTTTTCTTTTGGCAATTTTTTTCTAAGAAAAAAATTATAACAAAAATTAATTACACAGTTAACAGATTTTAAACGGGCTAACCCCTGGGTAGGTCATCTGTGCTCCGTATAGACAAATCCCAAATTGACGTAAACGGGAAAGATCTGCGCACTTCCGCCGAAATAGCAACAAGAACCTCGGTCTGAAACTGAATGACGTGACGCAGAGAACCCCACGACAGTGACTTGGACGACGTTACGTCAGAGTTGACCATTGCTGAATCACGGATTGCGTCACGTCAGCTGGTTTCAGATTGAGGACTCAGGTTCTTGTTGCTATTTCGGCGGAAGTGCGCAGAACTTGGAATTTGGGATTTGTCTATTGTTGTTGACCAATACAACTCTATGTTATTTCCAATTACTCAGCTTGCCTCCTACACTTATTAAGACAATAATAGTAACACCCCGGGGCATTAAGATTCAGAACAATGCTAGTTTTTCCCCAAGAGCTCTGGTTTCCTCCTACTAAACTGCACAGCTCACTGATCAATCAAACCTACTATAGTTACACTTCGATCTACACTCGATTCTGATAAGCCACACTGACTCAATTCAGAAAGTACTTGCTTTCGTTGATGTTAACGTAGTGTAAAACGTATTGAAAAGCTGTAGGCAGAGCTCTATCTGAATTCACAGAGCTCTGCCTACAGCAATAATTGATATCTGACAGCAAACTTTTGATAGAAAACTGTCACGTGGAGCGGCGCCTTAAATTCCCATTTTTTTCTTTTCTGAAGTACAGTACGTTGCACAACAATTGACCGCTCTTCCGCGCCGCGCACCACCCGCGTACCACATGCAGCGTCATTCACGTGATCCTCGTATCTTCCGAGGACGTGGCGCGGCGTCATGGAAGGCATGCAGTGAAGACGTAACGTCATTCACCCGACGTCACGCAACAGAGACGCGTGACGTACCCGTACCATACGCGATGGACTGAAGGATACCTGCTGCGCAACGTCCGAGGAAGGTACAGTGTATGCGGATAAAGGGAGGTAAATTGTGCAACGTACTGTAGGCCTTTCAGGCTCTTACAAAATTCATCCATTTTTTTCATTCCTAAGGCACAGGGGCGGTATACCAATGTTTCCGCCAGAGGGAGTACAGGGAGGTATGTTCCCTCTTTAAAAAGTCAAAATTAATCAAAATTGTGTTTTTGACTAGGATTCTGTCAAATTTTCTCCTTGTCCCCACTTAAAAAATTCCTGGCAGAAACACTGTATGCATGTAAAATTTCCCTTAAACTATTGTTCCACACAAAAGATAAGGGAAATTTTACACTTGAGATGTTTTATGCATACGGCCCCTGGTTCTTACAAATAACCAAAATCACATATTTTTCATTCAATTCTAATGCACATGTAAAATTTCCCTTAAACTATTGTTCCACACAAAAAGATAAGGGACATTTTACACTTAAGATATTTTATGCATACGGCCCCTGGTTCATACTTTAACCAAAATCCCATATTTTTCATTCAATTCTAATGCACTGCACAGGCTCTTACATAAACCCTGACATATTTTTTTCATCTAAGGTCACAATTAAGGTCATATCAGAGCTGACTCCACTCCCCAATCGATCTAAAACACTCAATTTCTATCCCACCATCTAACAGCCAAACATTACAGTTATAAACACATCCTTATTATTACCCTCTCCCCATAATCATCACAAAACACAAACGCATCCACTAACAGTATCTGTCAAATTTTACACTAAACCATGCTACCCCACGCCAAACGCACAAAATACAGTCTAAATTTAATGACCCACGCAACATTTTTAGCACACGAAAATTGAAAGTGGTGTATACTGGAACTCGCGACCTCAAACTGGCCTAGATCGTTGAGCATTGAGCACCACGGCGTGTCAGGGTCGGCCAAGAAAAATGGCGCCCAACGCCGAGTTAAGTTCCCTGACGAGGTCACGTAAAAATAAAAAATAAGGTCAGATTTTTCTACACATGAATCAATTCAATGCATATAGTTAACACCATTATGTTCCGTGAATTCAAAACTTTTGATCTGAATGATATTTTTTACTCCTAAATGCCTGTGAATTTTACACTAAACCATGCTACCCCACGCCAAACGCACAAAATACCGTCTAAATTTAATGACCCACGCCACATTTTTAGCAGGCGAAAATTGAAAGTGGTGTATACTGAAACTCGCGACCTCAAACTGGCCTAGATCGTTGAGCATTGAGCACCACGGCGTGTCAGGGTCGGCCAAGAAAAATGGCGCCCAACGCCGAGTTAAGTTCCCTGACGAGGTCACGTAAAAATAAAAAATAAGGTCAGATTTTTCTACACATGAATCGATTCAATGCATATAGTTAACACCATTATGTTCCGTGAATTCAAAACTTTTGATCTGTATGATATTTTTTACTCCTAAATGCCTGTGAATTCCACATTTTTGTGGTATTCTACGGTATTTCAACGCGTTTTACGCAGAGGTGTAGGTTACTTAGCATATTATAATGAGCCCAGCGAAAACAAGTCATCGTGATAGAGAGGAACGTATGTGAGCGTGATACAGGGCCGGAATGATTCATTCGCATCCATCTGACGCAAGATATGAAAAGGGCCGCAAAAAGGGACGAAGATGACGCAAAAACTGTTAACCAAGACCTTAACCGTTTTATACAAACAGCGTCGGTTTGCGTGGCGTTTTATCAGAAGATGGATATTTTGGGGCCGCTAACCTGGTACACTGTTTCACAGCGAGCTACCTGCTTTTTATTCTAAAATCGCGTCAAAGAAATCGCGGAAAAATACACCTAGAAATGGTATCAACGTGTTATTAAGATTACGAACAAACCGCTAAAGAAGGGTGGGAGTAGATAACAGGAAATTCGGGGTCATCTGAGGTCGCGGATTTTTTCAGAAAACATTTCAGGCCTGTTCATGAAAACGGCATGCGAGGTTTTCGTTCTGGCAAACCGCGTCGGTTTAGGCACAGAAACGCGAAAAAATAATGCGTTTTTTGTACTTACCTATAGTCCGTAATAGGATTAGAAATCCGCATAAACCATAAAGAATAAGGGGGTCAAGAAACGCCATTTCCCCTGGTCATTCGAGGGGGTGAAAAATCGACACAAGCCCTCTATTCCATCAAGGCAACTACACTAATTCACTCGGATGAATACATCCTCTCAACCATATCACTGCGATGAGATCTGTTAACCCTACGCAGGTGAGTATCTTCACTGCGGGCACTCCCCTTTGTTTACAAATACATTTGTAAATATCATCTAAAAATCTCAATTAAAATAATAAAAATTGAAACAAAAATATTTTAATTATAGAATAAATTAATTTTTACATAATTGGCATTTATTTACATCTCATATTTACAGAACAATTTATAATTTCCTGTAAAGGCAGCGGGAGGGCAAACAAAAGCTGGCACGACTAACACAATTACGGTCACCCGCTCTGTGTCTTCCCGCCCTATATTGTGCTGGCGAATTTGCTAGTGGAAAAATACGCCAGATCTGAATAAACACCATCCCCAATTCAGCACAAGGTCCCTTGTTATATTTTTAGGGGGTCATATAACAAGGTTTTAACGGTTTGAGGAGTGGTGAACGCGCGCATAGCTCAAAATACGGATTTTTTTATCTCCTGAAGCGACCATTCATAAGGGCCATCCAGAGGGGCGCGCCGCCGGGCGTATAGGCGGGGGGGTGCTGGGGTGTGTTTCAAAATTGGTCACCCAAGAAAATGGGGCAAAATTTAACTTTGAAATGATCACAAAGATTTGTGCCATTGATTTTCCAAAAATCAAATGTAGTATTTGATAATAAGACCTTTAACTATTAGTTTCTCCATCTGGGATGTAAAGTGTACACTCATTTGAAGGAGGGTATCAAAAAATATTGAGTTTACCAGCAAAATCTATCGTTCCGTCCGACACCAAAACTACTTTCTGCTGTCAGACTTTAAAGGGTTAATAGATCAATTAGTTTGCAGTGCCATAATTTAGAGCTCCATGATACCTAGATCTGACATGAATATTGTAGAGTTTCAAGAAACAGCCTTTCACCAGTAGACAAATTTCCTGGTGTCGGACGGAACACTTTTTGAAACACACAGGGACGGATCCGGGATTTCGGGAAAGAGGGGGCGCACTGTGCTAGAAACATTGAAATCTGCGGTGAATTTCAATGATTTGCTCCAAATTTCAGAATTTCACGGTCGATTTTAAAGATTTTTTGGCCGAAAGAGGGCGTGCGGCGGGTGCGCCCCCCCCCCTTGGATCCACCCTGACACAGCCACGTGCACCTCCCCACAGCAGTAAGAGAGTTCCGCTCTGGGCAAGCAGAAAAAATCAACCTTAATCGTGGAAATTTCGGCTAAGAATAGCACTGAAATCACGTCTGAGCATCTAGATTCCAAAAATTTCTGAGTTCTGGGGAGGCCCCAGACCCCACTCCAAAGCACACACCTTACTCTTCAGCATACTGTGAAATTTCATGCCTAGTCTACAGGAGGAGTTCCGCTTTCACAAAAATGTGCACCTCCCCAGGCTCAGACCAGCCTACGCCCTTGAGAGGCCCTTGGGGAGGGGCCTAGGCGCGGATCTAGAGGGGCGTACCGGGCGCGCGCCTCCCCCTTTGGACAAAATATCTAAAATCGACCGTGAAATTCTGGAATTGGGCGCAAATTACAATGTTCCTTGCAAAGGGCGCCCCCTCATTTCCCAAAACCTGGATCCGTCCCTGGGGGAGGGGGGTGAGGGGGAGTTGTCAGCCATGCGTATGGAGAGCGTACAGGGGGGCAGGGTTCCTGCAGCCTGTGCAGCACCAAATTTAAGACCTTTTTAAGACTTTTTAAGACCAAGTATTGGCAAAATTTAAGACCTATTTTCTTCTAAATGAAGCCCCCGAACATCCCCGGAAGGGTTTGCGCAAGGGAAGAATGACAGGGATCGACACGGCCAAGAAAGTGGGTAGGGAACTTGGGCAGGGGGGTCTGGGGGCCCTCCCGCAGAAAAATTTTGATTTTAAGAAGCCCAGAGATGCGATTTCCTGACAACTCCTGCCAATTTTTTACAACTGCCTTGATATGAAATTTAAGACCTTTTTAAGACCTTCCCACAGAAATTATCAAATTTAAGACTTTTTAAGGCCTTGAAAATGGAAGTGCCAAATTTAAGACTTTTTAAGACCTTGCAGGAACCCTGGGGGGGGGTCATTTCCTGTGTGTATGCAATTTTGCATACGCACCTTTTATAAATTGACAGGAGCCAAAATGTCACCTTGATCAACACAACAAAGTGAATTCTCAAAAAAAACATTGTGATTTTTAATAAATTGTAGCAAATGGCATTTTAGCAGCCAATTTAGAAAAAAAACTGAGCAAATTGCCGCAAACGCTAATGGTAACTGGAGCCCTGTACGCATTTGTCATTTCACACTTTTTGCGTATGCCCTATGGGGGAAGGGGGTCTTCGTGTCTGCCATGCGTACGGGGTCAAAAATTTCCAAAATTTTGCGTATGTAATATTTGAATGACCCCTTACTACACTGTTTCAAGCCAAGCGTGTGGCGGGCACGGGGGGCTTACCTTATCCAATTAGCACGCCAAATTTTTGGCGCCCTTCTCATGGATGAAGAAAATTGGCAGAGACTCTTTCCCACCCGTCAGGTTTCACGTCTGTCGCATGGAACAGTAAGCCATGGTGCCTTGAACATGTACAGTCTTGTTAAAAAATAAAAAGACAGTGATGTTTTCTATTCTGCCGAGATGCCAATGGTCATTTGTGGGCAAGATTGCCCTTTTTATACTAAAAATATGTTGCCTAAATGATGACATACCAAATTTTGGATTTGTGGCAAATTATCATGAAAATATTAGAATTTCAAAATATCAAGAAAAAACACCATTTTTAGAATCACCAATTTTCATTTCAGAATTACCTTGATATTATTCCCTGATGATTTCTAAGAAATTCTGCGAAAAAACGTTTCAAAAATCTCTTGTCGTTTTCAAGAAATATCAAAATATCATCAGAAAAACATGCCATATTTTTGGGTCATTTAAGTTGACTTTCGTGAAATTCAAAAAATGATGGAATAATCAGCACGAACAATTATGTTACCATGATGAGTGACTGTTGACGAGGGGAAAATATGGGAAATGTTGAATTTTGCAAAATATCGAATTCATAAAAACTGATGATATTGTGATATACATGTATCTGAAAAATGAGAAATGATTTTTAAAATGTTTCTTCACAGGAATTCATAGGATCCACTGGGGAATGATATCCACGCTGATTTTAAATTGAAAATTCCGAAATTTGAAAAATGATTTTGATCCGTTTTCACCATTTTCAGTGTCTGCAGGCCCGAGAAACAACTAACAAGAAATGCTTGCCTTACTCAGGGTTCCTGCAGCCTGTGGAGCACCAAATTTAAGACCTTTTTAAGACTTTAAGACCAAGTATCGGCAAAATTTAAGACCTATTTTCTTCTAAATGAAGCCCCCGAACATCCCTGGAAGGGTTTCCGCAAGGGAAGAATGACAGGGATCGACACGGCCAAGAAAGTGGGTAGGCTACTTGGGTGATTTTAAGAAGCCCGGAGATGCGATTTCCTGACATCTCCTGCCAATTTTTTACAACTGCCTCGAGATGAAATTTAAGACCTTCCCACAGAAATTAAGGCCTTGAAAATAGAAGTGCCAAATTTGAGACTTTTTAAGACCTTGCAGGAACCCTGCTAAAGCACATATCCACTCCGGGGCCCGTACGGCGAGTAAAAACGACATTTTGGCCAATTTCTACGGTGCCCAGTTTGATCTAGTTTAATTTCCGCTTATCCATTGAGGCGATTTGGGCATAATTCAGCTTCGATCTGAGTTTCAGTCTCAAAAATCCACAGCAAGCCGCTGGGTGGGGAAAATCGTACGGCGCCCGGTGGCATTTGTGACCCAGGCTTTACTAAGGCTTCCTTTCAATAGACGTATACGGTATACGAAAACGCCGGGGAACAAAGTCTTCCCGACGATAGCCATTGTTAACCGGCGTTTTCGTATACCGTATACTTCTATGTAAAGGACACGCTTCACGACCGTGAAGCCATTGTTAGCCAGCCTTTTCGTATACCGTATACTTCTATGTAAAATGTAAGGGAAGCCTAACGGCCAATGCCCTCTCACCATCCTTAGAACATCAGGGGTTCTTAGCGCTCGCTCCACGAAGAGAAGCGAGCACGAAGAATACCCCTAATGCTAATGATCTCAGGATGGTAAATACCGAAGTACCGCGAAAAAACAAGTGCTTATCATCCACCATGGCACGGATTGGTCTCTTTGTAAATATTTGGGGTGGCCCTAACAAGGGCCGTTGAATTGATCAGATGTTATAGTGGAGACATCTTTACTTCTTCGCTACTTTCTTGGCAGCCGGTTTCTTGGAAGCTGGTTTCTTCGCGGCTGGTTTCTTGGCTGGCGATTTCTTCGCAGCTGGTTTCTTGGCTGGTTTCTTCACCGCTTTCTTCGCAACTGTTTTCTTCTTGGGCGTCGCCTTCTTGGCAGCAGCTGGCTTCTTGGCAGCAGCTGGCTTCTTGGCAGCTGGTTTCTTGGCAGCAGGCTTCTTGGCAGCTGGTTTCTTGGCAGCAGGCTTCTTGGCAGCTGGTTTCTTCTTGGGAGCTGCTGGTTTCTTGGCCTTATCGCTCAGCTTGAAGCTTCCACTGGCTCCTGTCCCCTTGACATGGACCAGCAATCCAGCAGCGACACCTCTCTTCAGGGCGAGTTTCACATGACTATCGCAGGAATCACCGACCTTGTAGTTCGCCTTGATGTACTTGACAATCGCCTGCCGGGAGGATCCAGTGCGGGCCTTCAAATCCTTCAGGGCTGCAGCGATCATATCGGAATATTTCGGATGTTCCGCTGGTTTCTTGGTAGCTGATTTCTTGGCTGGTGATTTCGATGCTGCGTCAGACATGATGATCAATGGTGGATATTCGCTTCAAAAAGTCTCTGAAGATGTAGTCAGCAAGTGCCAAACAGTGAATGACAACTTTGCGCCAGGCCCACTAATTATAGCCCCCGCTAAAATTAGTGCGGACGTAAAGGAACGCAAGTGATTACGTAATCAATCCGCGTGAACGTGAATACAAAACACACCGACAAACTGGTGTGATTTGTGTTTTTTCGGTTTTACAAAAACCTCTTTTGCAGCAAACCTATCGGTCTAAATTTCTCGAAACTTTTGGAAGGTCTTCCTTAGCTATTTCTCCAGAGATTGCTGGCGAGAAATCTTTGATTTTTATCGGAAAAATGCTTTTATTCGAGTACAATCTGCGCCTATTCGGCGAAAAAGTATCAAAACATTCGAAGAACATCGTAACAAAATCAACATTTTTCATTCATTGCAGAGAATAATTGATTCACCGAGTTTAATTTTATGATAACAAATTATTAACTTTTTGTATGGTTCAAATATTTTAACGATAAAGTTAGTGTGGAAAGTGGGAATTCGACTTTTATTGAATCGTGTAGCACACAGAATTAGAGGCCGGCTGGTCGACGGCGGTCGTGTAACGTTTTTGAATGTTTCCCATGTCTTGGGGTTTTCCTCGACTATTGTCTGACGGAATATGTTGCGACTTTTGACAACAAGGAACACACAGAGAAACGTGTTGATCTATCTGCCAGTGTTTCGCAAACAATAAAGGGGAACACTGACATACTGAGACACTGGCAGACGCCACACCATGATCTGAGACTTTCAGTTTCCCGACGTGCTTTTTTGATGAACTGTTCCTTTGATTCAGCAATTGAAAGATATTTTGAGTGACATTTTATCAATCACCTTGCATGGATTTAAAAGCAGCTGGCTACATGTATTAGGTTCATATCAGTGTGGTCACTTCATCACAGGTGGCGCTAGCAACTGACAGGCTGCGAATTTTGTTTCAAATGTTGATGTTCATGGCAAGCGGATTGTCCAGTTATTAAAGGATCCCATATTTTTGCAATAAAACCTACTTTTATGGTTAAAAAACTTAGTTATTGTGGATAAGATATAGGCTTTTTAACAAAACTAAGTTTTTTCTCCTAAAAAAATAGTTTTTGTCATAAAACCAACTTTTATAGAAAAAAAACATTATAAAGATACCTCCATGATTTGATGAACTGTTCCTTTGATTTAGCAATTGAAAGATATTTTGAGTGACATTTTATCAATCACCTTGGATTTCAAAGCAGGTTCATATCAGTGCGGTCACTTCATCACAGGTGGCGCTAGCAACTGACAGTATGCGAATTTTGTTTCAAATGTTGATATGAGAGTTTCAGTTTTCCAACGGACATGCTTTTTTCCAATGAATGTATTTGATCATGGAGGTACGTACATGTATTATAAAGATACCTCCATGATTTGATGAACTGTTCCTTTGATTTAGCAATCCAAAGGTATTTTGAGTGACATTTTATCAATCACCATATAGATTTAAAAGCAGCTTGCTATCGGTTCATATCAGTGCGGTCAGTTCATCACAGGTGGCGCTGGCAAATGACAACCTACAGATTTTGTCTCAGATGTTATGTTTAGTCAGGGTGTCTACAAGTCTTAAAAAGTTGTAAAAAGTCTTAAATTTGGAACTTCCATTTTTTAAGGCCTTAAAAAGTCTTAAATTTGAAAATTTTTGTAAGGATGTCTTAAAAAGGTCTTTTAATTTTGACTGCAAGACAATTTTGGAAAAAAGTTATCGGTATTTTGTCTACTGATGCTTGTGTAGGCCTAGGTTTTATTTGGCCAGCTTGCATTCAAGTGAATACCTGTACCAAATTAACAGAAAATGGGAAAAGATGAAAATACGTCTTCCCCTTCACTGCCTAGCATATCCCAGCGATCTATTTTGGTGGTTCATTTAGAAGAAAATAGGTCTTAAATTTTGCCGATACTTGGTCTTAAAAAGTCTTAAAAAGGTCTTAAAGCCTCACAGTATTGAATTTTACGATATTTTCAAAGTGCTAGGAGAGTGCCGGTATAGGTCTCATAGCCTCGTGAAGGTCCCCAAAATGCTTGCCTGATACTTAATTCAAAGAATCAAAGCCTATTTTTCAGCACACATTGAAAAAACTGAAGGCAGATCTCTAATGTAATCAGATAGACCATAGTACATTTTACACTACACTAACGTCGGAGGACGTAAGCACTTTCTGAATTCAATACAGTGAGGCTTTAAATTTGGTGCTCCACGTGCTGTAGACACCCTGTTAGTATATTTTACTTGCAATACATGTCAGAGGTAGATTCTTATGCCAACCGATCGGTGTAATGAGCACATCAGAATGATTGGTACACGAGGTTGGTTGTCGGCCAGGACTGTGTCCTAAAATTTCGAAGGCCCCGCTGTTTGTTCCTGAGTTTGGTTGACAAGATAGGCCTATGCCTAGGGACCCCACTGGCAGCCTCCTCATAGGCATTTTGATGTGCTCATTACACCGATCGGTTGGCATGAGAATCTAACTCTGACATGTATTGCAAGTAAAATACACTAAACATCAACATTTTGAGCCAAAATCTGTAGGTTGTCAGTTGCTAGCGCCACCTGTGATGAACTGACCACACTGATATGAGCCTACAGACGAGTACATGTATTTTCACAGGGAATGTTGAGAATGGCATCAGGCCCAGATTTAGAGGGGGCACATGGGGCACGTGCCCCCCCCTATTTTTTGAGGGGCAATGATTTTTGGCTGGGGATATTTACCCGACGGTCGGTCCCGCAGGTAATGAATTTCGTCTTGCAGAAACGACGGTCGTTTCCGCAAGCAAATATGCTGTCTTGCAGACCCGACCGTCGTTTCCCCAGTACAGAGCTTTTCTTGCGGCCCCGACGGTCGTATCTGCAAGCCTAATTTAATATCTTCGAGCCCCGACCCGTCGTGGCTGCAAGCCCAAATTATCAGCTACGAGACCCGACCGTCGTTTCCCCCCAGTAGGCCTACAGAGCATTTCTTGCGGCCCCGACCGTCGTATATGCGTGCAGAATGATTTTTTTCTTCGTGTGAGTGACCATGATGTAATATATTTTCTGCACCGTAACTTCAACAGTGCGCACTGCAAAGGCCTATGATAATCGGAATGGTCAGTTTAATTTTTTTCTTGACGGGGCCATTGTACGTCCTCTTATTCTCCTTTTACAGTTAATGTTGACAGCTGCTGTCTGGTGAAAAAATATTTTTCAGAGGTCTAGGCCTAGGGGCCTAAATTTTTTTCATCATTTCGGCTCAAGAATGCAAGGTTTTGTTCACCATTTTCTGACAGTCACGGGGGGTGGGGTGGATATTGATAACAAATCGACAAGAAAAAATAAAACTACAAAAGAATTGATAGAAAACAGCAGCTGTTGTGACGGGATTCGAACCCGCGGTCTTCAGTTTAGTAGCCACGCACCCCAACCACTAGGCTGCTGGGACCTATGCGTTCATTTGGGGGAATCATTAGAGTTTGGTGACTGAGAACGTCCGTCGCGTAGGCCTAAATCTCGTCGGCTCCCCAAGAATTTTCATAACTGGAGACACGACTGATTGAGATTTCAGTCGGTTCCACGAGGAAATTCCATGAATTGGAGACCCGACTGGTTGAAGTTTCAGTCGGGTCCGCAAGAAAATTTTATGAACAGTGTGCACTGAAAAGGCCTAAAATGATAATCGGAATGGTCAGTTTAATTTTTTTCTTGACGAAGTCCATTGTCCCCATGCATATTCTCCTTTTACAGTTAATGTTGACAGCTGCTGTCTGATGAAAAAATATTTTTCAGAGGTCTAGGGGGCTACCGGTAAATTTTTTTCATCATTCCGGCTCAAGAATGCAAGGTTTTGTTCACCATTTTCTGACAGTCACGCGGGGTTGATATCTTGATAACAAATCGACAAGAAAAAATAAAACTACAAAAAAATTGATAGAAAAAAGCAGCTGTTCTGACGGGATTCGAACCCGTGGTCTCCAGTTTGATAGCCACACACGCCAACCACTAGGCTGCTGCTGGGACCTATGTGTTCATTTAGCAGGGGAATCATTAGAGTTTGCTCCATCGCGTAGGCCTAAACCTCCTCGTCGGCTCCCCAAGAATTTTCATAAATTGGAGACACGACTGATTGAGATTTCAGTCGGTTCCACAAGGAAATTCCATGAATTGGAGACCCGACTGGTTGAAGTTTCAGTCGGGTCCGCAAGAAAATTTTATGAACTGGGGAACCGACGGTCGGGTATATATCCACTGCGNTAAATATGATGCTTTACTTATGGCCCTTTGCGAGGGGTGTCTACTGTAGTGAATGCCCACTTTAATTTTGACAGTTTCAGCTGCTTTTTAAACGACGTGAGTAGGAGGCCTATCTTGCCAACTCAACCGAACTCCGGAACAAACATGCGATGCTTTAGGGGGCCCGCCACAAATCCAAAATGACATAAGAATCTAACTCTGACATGTATTGCAAGTAAAATACACTAAGCATCAACATTTGAGACAAAATCCGCAGGTTGTCAGTTGCTAGCGCCACCTGTGATGACGTGACCAAACTGACTAGCAAAATATAGCTATAGCTGCTTTTAAATCCATGGTGATTGATAAAATGTCACTCAAAATATCTTGCAATTGCTAAATCAAAGGAACAGTTCATCAAATCACGGAGGTATTTTTATAGTAGGCCCTAATACCTCCATGATACATTTATTGGAAAAAAAGCACGTCGGGAAACTGAAAGTCTCAGATCATGGTGTGGCATCTGCCAGTGTTTCAGTATGCCAGTGCTGCCCAGCCTTCCCTTTATTGTTTGTAAAACGCTGGTAAATTGATCAACACGTTTCTCTGTGTGTTCCTTGTTGTCAAGTCGCAGCATATTCCGTCAGACAAGAGTCGGGGAAACACTCCAAGATATGGGAAACATTCGAAAACGTTCACAGGTGTAAAGGGAAAGAATGTCCCCAGGAAAAACTGTCCCAGGAAAAAAAGATCCTATTGTTACATTCTAATCTGGGGGGATTGGTTTTCTATAGTCATGCCGCTTATTCCGTCATTCAACAATAGAAGTGGACACTTTTTACAGGGGGACAATCTGTACCGTTACACCGGCGTCGACCAGCCGGCCTCTAATTCTGTGTGCTACACGATTCAATAAAAGTCCAATTCCCATTTTCCACACTAACTTTATCATTAAAACATTTGAACCAGACAAAAGGTTAATAATTTGTTATCATAAAATTAAACTCGGTGAATCAATATTCTCTGCAATGAATGAAAAATGTTGATTTTGTTACGATGTTCTTCGAATGTTTTGATACTTTTTCGCCGAATAGTCGCAGATTGCACTCGAATAAAAGCATATCTCCGATAAAAATCAAAGATGGCTCGCCGGCAGTCTCTGGCGAAATAACTAAGGAAGACCTTCCAAAAGTTTGAAGGAATTTAGACCGATAGGTTTGCTGCAAAAGAGGTTTTTGTAAAACCGAAAAAACACAAATCACACCAGTTTGTCGGTGTGTTTTGTATTCACGTTCACGCGGATTGATTACGTAATCACTTGCGTTCCTTTACGTCCGCACTAATTTTAGCGGGGGCTATAATTAGTGGGCCTGGCGCAAAGTTGTCATTCACTGTTTGGCACTTGCTGACTACATATTTCGAGTCTTTTTGAAGCGAATATCCACCATTGATCATCATGTCTGACGCAGCATCGAAATCACCAGCCAAGAAATCAGCTCCCAAGAAACCAGCGGAACACCCGAAATATTCCGATATGATCGCTGCAGCCCTGAAGGATTTGAAGGCCCGCACTGGATCCTCCCGGCAGGCGATTGTCAAGTACGTCAAGGCGAACTACAAGGTCGGCGATTCCTGCGATAGTCATGTGAAACTCGCCCTGAAGAGAGGTGTCGCTGCTGGATTGCTGGTCCATGTCAAGGGGACAGGAGCCAGTGGAAGCTTCAAGCTGAGCGATAAGGCCAAGAAACCAGCAGCTCCAAAGAAGAAACCAGCTGCGAAGAAGCCTGCTGCCAAGAAACCAGCTGCCAAGAAACCAGCTGCCAAGAAGCCAGCTGCCAAGAAGCCAGCTGCTGCCAAGAAAGCGACGCCCAAGAAGAAAACAGCTGCGAAGAAAGCGGTGAAGAAACCAGCAACCAAGAAGCCAGCTGCGAAAACGACGCCAACCAAGAAACCAGCCGCCAAGAAGCCAGCTGCCAAGAAACCAGCCACGAAGAAACCCGCTGCCAAGAAACCGGCTGCCAAGAAAGTAGCCAAGAAGTAAAGATGGCTCCACTATAACATGTGATCAATTCAACGGCCCTTATCAGGGCCACCCCAAATATTTAAAAGAGACCAATCGTCAGTCATGATGTTGCTTGCTTAGGCCTACTTCTTTCTTCAACAATCGCTCCATTCGTAACACTTCGGGTCTTTCCGTCATTCGTCGGTAAATTGGGCAGTTTCAAGCTCCAAGTTGAGAATGCAATCATGATCACTCGGTTGCTTGGCAACCAAGGGTTGTGACATCGTCCGTCTTTCGACCGCGCCGGCACAAACGAAGTTATGAGGTAGTACAGACACATGGTTGCCCACGACGTCGCTCGACGAGCATTTTACAATTTCAAGTTAAAAAAAGTTTATTTCAATTGTACGAAAATTGGACATAAATACATGTACAGAATGTTTTCTCGGGGTGACATTTCGGTCTGTCCCCCTCCATGGCGGGCACCATTTTTTAAATATCATACCTCCCAAGGTAAAATCCTTGAATTTGATTGGCCGATACGCATCACGTGGCCATGTAACATTTTCTCATGTAACATGGCATAATGTCACATGGATGGGCGTGGTCAAATACAGGAAAACAAAATGGCTACCGTTTTTTTCATTTGATCGCTTCGAATGTTTGAAGTCGGATATCAGGCAATCGAGCTCAGATCGAAGCATATTTTGGTGTCGATTGGCGTAGTGTTAGCGTATAACTCGAATACATTTCAATTTTCAAGTGTTGCGTGGAGTAGAAGGAAATAGGGGGCTGAACTGCCTGCCTACCGACCGGGCCGCGGTGCCTGCATTAAACCAATGTGTGTCGCATCTTGGTGACGTAATGACGTCATCGCATCTGCCCTCTACCCTTGCCGACGGTGTAGGAACCAAACAGTGTGAAGCCCGGGGTGAAGCCACGAAGCAGATACTTCCGTTGCCGGTCGTCTCGCAACCTCGTCCCAAGGATCTAACTCGAAATTTCTTCTGCTTTTGCCTTGGGACGAGGTCATTTTCGGCTTCGGTCGTTAGACCCTGGATTCACTTCCAAGATTCTTGGTACCTCGTCCCCAACGCTTATTTCAACCTCGGTTACAGTAATGATTGTAAAAAAATATATTTTCAAACTGTAGGCCTATTATGAACATTTATGTCTATCATCAGAAAGAATAATGTTTGCTATGATATGAAAAATAAAATAAAATAAACCATATTTTAATTCATTTTCCTGGGTATTTCAAATTTCAAATTGGCTATCTGCGTGACGTCATACCCAATCACAGCCGAGGTATTCGGTTCTGAAGCCAACGTTAAGCCCTGGGAACGAGGTTGGGTCGTCTCGTTCACGGCGTGAATTTAAAGGACCACGGTATTGTCAGCTTTTCACGACAGCCGGCGCCACCACGCCACCCTCCAACCCAGGGACTAACAACGTTGTCGGCGAATTGACCCGATTTACTCCGTAGTATTTTGTAATGCATTTGTGTTGTTTGTGTTGCTGCCGCTAGGTGGCTCCCTCTACACCAGCAGTCAAATAAACCGCATTAGAGATCCAATACCGTGCTCCTTCAACTTACTGGTGTCATGTTTAAAGGCCTGTCTACACGATCATACATCTGTTCAAAACATCCTCATACATTTGTATGATGATGTTCATGGACAGATATTTGATTGGTTAGGCTGTTTTCCCAACAAACTTGAACGCAACCAACATGTATGATGATGTTCAAATTTGTATGATGATGTTCAGGACAAATGTATGATCGTGTGGACTGTTTTCCCAACAAACCTGAACATGTATGATGATGTTCAAATTTTTAGCTGCATGTTTCATCTTGCCAATGCAAAACATTCAAAAAAAATGTGTGATGATGTTCAGGGACAAATGTATGATCGTGTGGACGGTTTTCCCAACAAACTTGAACAGCATCCAACATTATCCTTTCTCCATCATACTTCATCAT
>NMRB01002766.1:5417-23202 GCA_002633025.1 Notospermus geniculatus
TACGTAACGCTCGGCTACCGAAAATAGAAGTACCAAAGTTTAGTGGAAATGTTATGGAATGGCAGACATTCTGGGATAAGTTTAGGGTTCTTGTTCATGAAACGAACTTGCCTGACATTACTAAATTCACGTAAATGTATCTTGACTCTTCATTAGAAGGTGACGCGCGTGCGGCTATCGCGGGATTCACGGTTACTGCGGAACACTACGCAACTGCTAGACAGATGTTGGAGGACAGGTTTGGTAGACGTGAAAAAATTGTGTTTACTCACATTCAGAGTTTGCTTAAATTAGGTTTGAACAACACAGTTAAGCAGGCGCGTGCTTCACATTTGTCCAAATTGTACGATGAGTTGCAGATGCATGTCAGAAGTCTTGAGAATCTGGAAATTGCTGGTAAACAGTATGGCGTTTTCATCACACCTGTCATACTGTCTAGTTTGCCTACTGATGTGCGACTAGAATGGGCGAGAACAGGAGAGGGTCACGAAGATGACTTGGCCTTCCTGTTGGAATTTCTGAAAACTGAGATCAGGAGGCATGAAAATGCCGAGTCATTTAGAGATATCAAACCCGCTGCTAGTGAAAAGAAAGCTGTGGTTCGTTCCACACCCACTGCCGCGGCACTTCAGTCATCATCTGCACCTGAATCATGCAATTTGTGTGGGAAGCTGCATCAGACTTCCAGATGTTGGAATTTAACAAGAGTGTCAAAGTCAGAACGTAAAGATCGAATTCGTAAGACAAAATTGTGTTTCAAGTGTCTGGGCAAGCATTTTGCTCGTACTTGTTCTGCTAAATGTAGCAAATGTGGTAATAACCATCATGCTTTGATTTGTGATAATCATGACAGTGCTTCGCCGAAGGAGCTTTCTGTACCATCTTCATCTGGGTCCAATTCTACTGGGTCCAATTCTACTGGTGACAATCTTGTTGATTCTCCTACTACGGTTCAGACCGTGCATAGTGGGGAGCCAATGGTC
Source organism: Notospermus geniculatus (assembly GCA_002633025.1). Lineage (NCBI taxonomy): Eukaryota > Metazoa > Nemertea > Pilidiophora > Heteronemertea > Lineidae > Notospermus > Notospermus geniculatus. The sequence goes on from NMRB01002766.1 coordinate 6,401, forward strand.
CGAACCGCGCCTGAATCTCCTACAGACGTGGGCGTTATGTCCTCGCATGTAACTGACAAGGGGAGTCAACGATTGTGTACCATATTGCCCATTACTAGAGTTAAAGTTACTGGGCAGTCTGGCGTAACTGAAGCTACCTTGTTATTTGACAGTGGATCAGATCGCTCCTATGTTAGCAGTAAACTTGTAAAAGCTGTGGGATCAAACTGGGTCTGTTCTGAGCCCATCTCCTTTGCATCCTTTGGAGGTGTTGTTTCCTCTAAGGGCCAAGTGCATAATGTCTATAACTTGCCACTGTCTTCCTTACAGAATGATGTAACTGAATGTGTTGAAGCCATTGAAGTTCCCGTCATTTGTACACCGTTGCAAAGAACCAAGGTGCCATATTATCTCTTGAAGTCCTTCGAAGGTATTGAATTTTCTGACGCTCAGGTCTTGGAAGGTGAGAAGTCGATTGACATTCTTATTGGTCTAGATTTTTTTCTGGGACTTGATAAGGACTGGTCTGAAAAGACATCGTGATGGCCCTGTAACTCAAGAAACAGTATTTGGCTGGGTACTGTCTGGGTCTTTCAAATCTACACGTAGCAATCACGTTCAACCTGTTTCTACTCTGTCTCATCAGTTGATATGTGTTGATTCCATTCCAGAATCTACTCTGAAAAGCTTCTGGGATCTTGAAGGCATTGGGATCACTAAAGCTGAGAAAGATCCTTGTGATCCTGTGCTGGCTGAATTTGAGAAATCGATTCAAAAGGTTGATGGTAGGTACGAGGTGTCATTGCCTTGGAAGAAAGAGTTTCGACCTGGCATATTATTGAACAATGAAGCATTGGCGAGGAAGCGACTTGAATATCTTTCAGGACGTCTCAATAGAGATGGACACCTGCAGGCGAAATACGATTCGGTTTTCGTCGAATATGAGCAATTAGAGCAATTTGAAGAAGTTCCTCTTTCAGAACTTACAGGTCCACATCCCATCTTCTACCTTCCTCACCGTCCGGTGATCAGGGAGGCGAGTCTTAGTACAAAGGTTCGCCCAGTCTTTGATGCTTCAGCGGTAGGGTACAACTCAGTTTCCCTAAATGACTGTCTGGAAGCTGGCCCTGCACTTCTACCGAGTTTGGTAGAGATCCTGATTCGATTCAGGAGGTGGCAAGTTGCAATGGTTTCGGATGTTTCCAAGGCCTTTTTACAGATTAGGCTGAGACGTGAAGATCAAGACGTGCATAGGTTTCTCTGGGATGTTAATGGTAACATTCGCACAATGCGTTTTGTAAGAGTTCCCTTTGGCAATAAGAGTAGTCCCTTCCTTTTGAATGCCACCATTCGTCATCATTTGAATTCTTATCCTAATTCCAGAGCAGTGGAGGAACTGAGGGAGAACACCTACGTTGATGATTGGTTATCTGGTGATGATTCCGAACTCGAGTGTTGTGCATTGTTTGAAGAAGGTTCTTCTATCATGTCTGAGGCAGGAATGCATTTGACCAAAGGTCATTCTAATGGTAAGACCTTGTCTGAGAAATTTTGCCATGAGTTTGCTTCCAAATGTCCAGAGGACGCCTCTGTTAAGGTTTTGGGAATGCGCTGGTTGTTTGCAGAAGATTGTTTTGCCTTTGATGGTCTCATTGGTCCTCAAATCTCTGATTTGTTTTGCAGCAAACGAACGGTCCTGAGCTACGTATCGAGACTTTTTGACCCATTGGGATTCATGTGTCCATACACCATCGTGGGTAAGATTCTGTTTCAGGATGTTTGGTGTCTTGGCCTCGGCTGGGACACTGAACTTCCTGAGGATTTCGGAATTCGGTTCCATTCTTGGTTGAAAGGCTTGGAAGTCCTGAAATCATGGAGAATTGACAGGTGTTATTTCCCTGACACTGTTTGGAAGGAGTCGATTAACTCCTTGGAAGTCCACATGTTTTGTGATGCCTCGGAAAAGGCGTACGGGGCTGTTGTATATCTGAAAACTGTGGACAAAGATGGAAATTTTCGAGTATCCTTCGTGACCTCCAAAGCTAAAGTGTCGCCCTTGAAACGTGTTACCTTACCTAGGTTAGAACTGTTGGCCGCCCTTTTAGGAGCGCGACTCTTGGATTTTGTTTTGAAGGCTTTGAAGGTCAGTTCTGATGAGGTCCGTTGCCACTATTGGTCGGATTCCACTATTGTTTTAGCTTGGATCAAGAGTAGTCCTGCTAAGTTCAAAGCATTTGTTGGTAACAGGATTAGTGAAATCCAGGAATTAACAAATCCTGCTAGTTGGTCTCATGTGGAGGGTTCTGATAACCCTGCAGACCTTGTGTCTCGAGGTGTAGCTGCCTCGGAGTTGATGAATAGTTCTCTCTGGCTGAACGGCCCTGCTTGGTTGATAGTGGGGGCGAGTAAATGTGGTGAAGATAGACCCTTGTTGGAACCAGTATTTGAGGAGCTATCTTCTAGTCTTGCAGTTGTCTCTCAGAAGCCAGAGTTCATCTTTCCGGTTGAAAGGTGGAGCTCATTTGATACGGCCTTGCGTGTTGTTGCCTACGTCATTAGGTTCATTCGAAATTTGAGAGCCAAGGTGTCTGTCCGCTCATTGGGAGCACTTTCACTGGAGGAGTTAACTGATGCTAAGAGGAAGCTTTTCTTGTGTCTTCAAAGTTGGGCTTACCCGGAGGAGCGTTCTGCCTTGGCTGGGGGAAAGGCGGTCCCCAGGTCTTCATCCATCGCGTCCTTGACTCCTTTCTTGGCAGATGATGGGATGTTGAGAGTTCACGGTCGATTGCAACAGACTGCTCTACCATTTGAAGAGAAGCATCCAATCATACTTCCATCCCATCATCTGACTAAACTGTTGGTAAGATTTCAGCATAAGTTGATGAAACATGCTGGAGTAGACACGCTCGTTGCGTCAGTTAGATGTTGTTATTGGATAGTTGGTTTAAGGAAGTTGGCAAGGGCAGTTAAGAGGGAGTGCGCCCCCTGCCAGAGACAGGATGCCCCTTCGTGTAATCGTCCTGTTGCGCCATTGCCTGCAGCAAGGGTGACTCAAGCCTCACCTTTCTCCGTTGTAGGCCTGGATTATGCTGGGCCTTTGTACTGTTGTGACTCACCAAGAGAGAAATTGTACATCCTGTTGCATACTTGTGCTGTGATACGTGCTGTCCACCTGGAACTTACGAGTTCATTGAATTTGGCCGACTTTGTTTTGGCATTCCGCAGGTTCGTAGCGAGGCGTGGGCTTCCGTCCAATGTCATTTCAGATAACGCCAAGACCTTCCTGAGTGCGAAGTATAAGCTTGCCGAGATATATGGCCACCTGGCGCCAAAGTGGCGGTTTATAGTTCCTAGTGTAGCGCCCGGCGCTATAGTGTTTGACTTTAAGTGGAGTTAGGTAATGGCTGAATGTTTGCTTTGCAGAATTGAAGGTGTGGTCGATAAAAAGGAAATGGACCATGCTGGCAATGATTGTTTACCAGTATGGGGTCAGGTTATAACTAGGCCTTTTTTGTGGCGTAAACGGGTCAGTTTTTTTTCAGTGGATCATTTGGCTCTGAATGGTAGGAATTTTGTTAGTTATGCGGTGATCTTTTTGATGAGGTAACGATCTTGTTGGAAATGGTATAAAACTGGTTGGGGACCTCCAGTCTTTGGGGTCGTTTTCCTCTGCACGGAGAGGTCTTCTGGCTGGGAACGTCTTGGACTGGAGGACAGCCCGGATTTTTATCTTGACGTTCGTTGTTCCACTCGCAGTGGCGGGCTAGGTTTCTTTTACGGGTAAGCCTCGTCCCATTTTCTTCACCGCATGACAGACGGAATTTCTACTTGGATGTGGTAAGTTTGAGTGTAGGTAAATCTTGGAAAATTGTGTTTAATTTCCACTGGTCCGACGTATGTGTAGGCTACCCTGCCTTTGGTAGAGGCATTGGCTTTGTCTGACAGTGGAATGTTTCGTGGGCCGAAATTTGGCACGATAAGCGTAAAGAAATCTTCCATGATTTAAAGTTGTTTGCTCTGACTACGGGAATCACCCGGCTTCTCTGGCTCTATGTGATACGATATGTGTGGGCTACCCTGCTGTAATTTGTTCGGCATTGGCTTCGGTATTTGGACCGGAGAGGCCGGCCATGTAAATGTAGTCTTAATGAACGGGAAATTTTGGTAGTAAATTTCGTGCGCAGGGCTAAATGAATTCATAAAATACTGAGAATCCCAGGCTAACCTTTATTTTAGTCATCAGACTGGTGGGCTGGTGTTTAGTCAATAAGTTGGTATAGAGTTTAGTGGAATAGATAACTTGGTTCATAGCAAATTTGGCTGGAAACTTTTGGGGCGGCCGACGGCCGGGCGGTCCCGGACGTTTCAAGTTTTGCCTTGCAGGCCTAAGTTGTCTGTATTGGGGCTTTTGATTTTCTAATAAATCTGGGGTAAAGTTTATGAATTTGTTCCTTTAGTCTTTTGCGTTCCTCCAGCCCAAATCTTGACATCCTTTACGGCTGCTTCGGCATATAAAGTGGCGCGTTACACTAGAAGTCCCTGGTGGGGCGGTTTCTACGAGAGGTTAGTACGTTCCGTGAAATCCTGTTTGAAGAAGAGTGTGGGAAGTGGCTCCCTCACCCGGGCGCAGTTGGAAACAAGTCTGTTGGAGATAGAGGCCTGTATCAACTCACGCCCTTTGACCTTTGTAGGTGACACACTCGAGTCGGGCAACCCTTTGACTCCTTCGAATTTCTTAATTGGAAGAAGTTCTAGCTTTCAACCTGAAGTCTTGGAGTTGTCCGACTCGCTACAGCTCGAGGTCACTGCATCTGGTTTGAGTGATAGACAAGTAGTCAGGAACCTCCCGTCTCCAACAGTTTTGGAAGATTTGGAGTGATCAATATCTCCGTAGTTTCCCGCAAGCGTTGCACAGGTTTTGTCATCGAGGTGCCTTACATGTTGGTTCCATTGTTCTCATTCGTGAGAATCATTTGAAGCGCTTACAGTGGCCTTTGGCAGTTGTCGTTGCACTTCACCCTGGCAAAGATGGGGTGGTCCGTAGTGTATCTCTGAGGACATCCAGAGGAGTGGTAACTAGAGCGGTTCAGAGACTCCATAGTCTCGAAATCTGACGTTGCCTGTCAATGGGTGGAAGCGTCAGGAACGACGGTGGGCCTGTCGCTACTACCAATGTACCGACTCATTCATGTGACTTGGGGGCTGAGGAGAAATCCTCTTCTCCAATTATTGATATGCTTACTGATGTATCTACTCATTCTAGCGAATCGAGACACGGGGGAAGCTCCTTTCCTTCAAGTGATGATGTTTCTCGGGGGAATTCTGTTCCGGAGACGGAGATTGTCAACCGTGGTGATAATTCTGAAATGGATCGTGTGACGACTCGTTCTGGACGTGTGGTTCGACGGAAGGTGCGTCTGGATCTGTGAGATTCTATCGGAAGTGTTTAATGACGGTAACTGGGTGTACGACGTGCTCTGCCCTTGTTGCTGTTAAATTGTCTTTGTGTAACTGGGTGTACGACGTGCTCTGCCCATGTTACAGTGTGTTCACTTAATGTTGTCTGATCTCCGTATATTAGAGATCATAGATTTTTCTTAAAGGGACCGCGTTTGGATGATTCCTGGTTCTTTACCTCATTGTTCATTTATTCCTAATATTTATACCTGCTTCGTTGCAGAAGTTTCATTAATTGATGTTGCGAGCTTTGACGTTCAAAACCAGGAGGGTGTCCAACCGTAGTGTCTCTCGGGTAATGTGTAAAAGCTTAACTTAATATGTTATGGTTGCACAGTATATTTAATAGTTTGACCAATTATATAAGAGGTCAATTTCACTATGATAACGTTATCCCAATATTATATAGTAATAATAGTTTCTGCTTATTGGACGTCTGGTTTAGAACTTTGCCATCTTGATGTACCCGTACCTTATCTAATACTGTAAGAGTCTTAAAGGTTTAATTTACTGATGTAAACTTGGATGTGTAAAGTCTTAAGAATCTTATTGGAGTTCCTCCAATAGGGGGGAGAATGTTGTTGAACTCGTTTACCCCTTTGGTCAGTTCACCTTACTTTACCCGAGTGCACCCGAATGCTATGACGACGTGTTAGGTCATTTGGTTTGGTCCGCGTGATTTGGCCCGCGTGATTTAACTTGTAACGTAATTTTGTGAGAGGGCCTAGCTTTCCTGTTATTAACTAAATTCCTAGTAAGTTTAGAAAATCGAATTCCTCAGGTTTCAATAGGAAGTGTTAGTTTCATGTCATCTTTCCTGGATTTGAAAGTAATGTTCAAGTGTCGTAATATATTGTCATTTTCTGGTATGTAGACGTGGTGTTTATCGCCAATTTTGTATAAAAACTCAGCCCTTAATAAACTCTTTGCATATGCCAAAACTTCGTCGTTCAAGTCGTTTCCTCGCCGCTGTTTGATGAGCACTTTCCGTGCTTTACTCTGCCTTTCCTCCAAATTGTCCGTCAGTTGCGAGACACCATATATTTCAACTGGTCGCAAGTACTAAAGAAACCTGACCAACCTCATACTCAGGTTCCAACAGATCGTACTAAGTCTATCAGGCTCTGTCACTTGGACACTATCACTTGATGAGTCTTGATTGAAAGCCTGAGATTGAATACAGTGACGCCACCAAATAAGCCGATAGACTATCATGTTTTGGAGGTACTTCGACGGGCGTTTGCACTTCTGTAGACCACCATACTGCGGCGCTGTGGTTTTTGTTCATGCAGTTCAGCTTTAAATACCGTACTGTGAACGACTTCAACAATGTAAATATGCTAATTCATTCGTGACGTAATGCTAGGGAAAAATTCATTGGAAATTGAACCACCCAGAGTAAGCCGGATGCATGGTTTCTGCATGGTAATTGCATTTTGTTGAATTTCCATCACGTACATTGCTCAAATGGGTTACTAGGCCGCTATAATCAAGGAAATTGCAAGTTACCGGTTGGAATTTTTTGATGAAATAAAAATCTCTTTCATTGTAATTCTGTGCCAAATGATTATACAAGCTGCAAAAACAGGTGTATGTAGGACTTTAAACATGCTTTGTGAAATCGGCCACTTCCTGTGGTCGTATTCATAAGGCTTCCGTTACATAGAAGTATACGGTATGCGAAAATGCCGGTTAACAACGGCTTCGCAGTCGTGATTCCATTTAAGAACCGTCTTAGGCCGGTTCCAAGTATAGTCAACCACTGTACCTGGAACCGGCCTAAGACGGTTCTAACGATTGAACCGTTTTATGAATACGACTGTTAGTGGTTGATTGTTTGTTTTTGTCGGGGACTTCATAAAAGAGTCGATCTCAACTGAGGACAATCGATACTTCAGTTTACCAATGAAATTATTGCGTTGGTTAGCGACGCGTTCAATTCATTGCAGCAGACGATCAATACGTTGGAACAACGGTGAAGATTGGTGAATGACATGATTGATATAGTGAATAGGAGTAAAAAGAACGAAAATGATCCACTCTCGTAAAAAATCGGCGCCGGAGACTACATACGAGTTAAAATCAATGGGGAGAAACTCCACGTGGTGTAGCCGACAGTAATGGGAGGACGTGAACCCCCACAGGCAGTTCTAAGAAATACGGCCAAGAAAGGACTTGGCGGAATAGCGCCGAGAAATTTCGTGGATTAACTGAAACATGCACTAAACTTTATGAATCAACAATCGCCCCAATGGTGGACTGTGCAACTGGAATTTTTTAGGGAAGTCGCAAAATAGGCGAGTCAGTGCATGGTGGTTTATGGAAGCAAAGGATTACCTATCGCACGTCAAGTTAGAATCCGTGAATTTGATTGGCCGATACACATCACGTGGTGGCCGTATAACATATTTGTCACTTGGCATATGAACGTTGCACGGTTTCAATTCTATGTCAATTTTATCTGTATTTTATTCGATATAGAAAATGATGCCCTCTCATGTCACTCGCCACGAAAAGTTGTGACCTCGGACCGGTGTAACGTATTTGAGCGTTCCCCATCTGCGAGTATTCCCCTGCTATTGTCTGACGGAATAAGCCGCGACTCGACATTGCAGGACACACAGAGAAACGTGTCGATCTATCTGCCAGTGTTTCCAGAACAATAGGGGGAACACTGACACACGGAAACACTGAAAAACTTTACACCTGAACGGCCTTGGCCAACGATGCTTTCCCGGTGTATGAATAAAACTCATTACAAACTAAAAAAAACCCGATAACACGAATCTTCAATCCGATAAGCGCGACTTTACATTGTACATGTACAGGCATTGACAGATGTTTATCTACACTTTGTATCTTAAATATTTCAAATACTACCGAACCAATTTTGATGTGGTTTGTTGCATATGAAAGGAAAACCTGTTGGTCACATTTCTGCATCAAAATTTTGGAAATTTCAAAATATCAAAATTATGTAATTGCTTGTCAGAAAAAAATCTCAAAAATCAACACCTTTTAAATTGTGATTTTATTTTCATTTGTATAGTAGTTCTGACAGAATGGAAGTTTCTAAGGATTTTGGTGCTAGTTTCATCAAAATCTATCGAGTGGTTACTGAGATATTTGAGATTATCAAAATTTTGATATTTTGAGATTTTCGCGTTCTTCAAGAAATTTTCATACCATTGGATAAAGCTAACGTCAGATAATAGGTTTACATTATTTTGAAACTTTTTGGGGTTAACTCTGCAGAAATATCGTAATATAAAAATGTTGATATTTTGAAAAATGTGCGTAAATTCTAATCATTTCATGCGAGTCATCCAAAATTTCATAATTTTATGATTTGAGGTCAGCTCTATCTGCTGACACCAGAATTTTTTGAAAAATCGTGAAAATCTCAAAATCTCACAATTTTGATAATCGCAAATATCTCAGCAACCACTCGACAGATTTTGATGAAACTAGTACCGAAATCCTTAGAAACTTCCATTCTGTCAGAACTACTATAAAAATGAAAATAAAATCACAATTTAAAAGGTGTTGATTTTTGAGATTTTTTCGGACAAGCAATTACATAATTTTGTTATCTCGAAATTTCCAAAATTTTGATGCAGAAATGTGACCGACAGGTTTTCCTTTCACATGCAACAAACCACATCAAAATTGGTTCGGTAGTATTTGAAATATTCAAGATACAAAGTGTAGATAAACATCTGTCAATGCCTGTACATGTACCTGCAATGATGCTGTCAGTCATCAGTGTATACCTTACAATGTGCCTGTGTTGTCTTTTAGAAAGTACGCCTACGCTTGGATGGGGTACGTACATGTTACTCACTAGTCAATAGGGAGTTTTCGCAAATCTGACGAAAAACGAAGTACGAAATACGAACTTGGACGTCATATCCATGACGTAATGTTTTTCAGGAAATGGTTCGTACCACAAATGTCCCTCCTGCCAGTGCGTCTTTTAGCATGTCATGTAGGATCGAAAGAGTTATGGCGCATCTTGAATTTTTAAATTTCCAATTCGTATCAACGAAGTGGAAACGAAAGATAAATTTCAAAGTTTAATATACACCGTACCTCTGTCGTTGTAACGTCATGCGCTAAAAGACGCTCTTGCAGCAGGCGATATTTATGGTACCAGCCATTTCCTGAAAAACATTACGTCATGGATATGACGTCCAATTTCGTATTTCGTACTTCGGTTTTCGTCAGATTTGCGAAAACTCCCTAGTGTCAAAGCTGCTCGAACACGACAGGCGTTGATCATATCGTGGTAAAAGATGACAAACATGTCCAGAAGATACAGTGAATATTCGTGTCAATAGTGGGCACAATACGCATTAAACGACAGATCAGTCCGGAAAATAATGTCCTTTATAAGAAAGCTTTCAGAATTTGGACTCGCACCTCTTCCTCGATTTCATACTCCGAGTCATAAGGCAAAGTGCACATTTGCGGCAAAACTCATTGTGGTAAAGTCTGGCAACATCTATCTTTGACCAAATGGAATGCGGAAGCTAGGAAATTGATCGTTGGATTTTCCACGGACCTTTAATCACACGCGGCTATTGAATGACCAGTGGACAACGCGAACAATCGGGGAACGACCACAAGTGATCGACAGGCATGATTATAAACCGCAAAGCTCCGTCACATTACATGACTTCCGCATTCCATTAGATCGAAGATAGATGTTGCCAGACTTTAGCGGTGTTTTTAAAATCGACTGACCCAGCAGAAGGACGAGTTGACAGCGTTGAGTCAGCCGACTTTAAAAACACCCTACCGCATTGAGTTCTGCCGCAAATGTACGCTTGGCCTAAAGCCTAGTGCACATTTGCGGCAAAAATATTTGCGGAATGTGTCCGTGTACCGGATCCGTTACCGGATTAATATGGGACACATTGATTGACACCTGACGTCGCAAATGATGGCCGTAATTATCATACGGAACGAATTGAGTAACATATGCGGTATTGGACGATTGGAGCATGTTCCATTCATCCGTGAAAAATAGCTTTTGCCGTCCGCTATTCTGGAAGGAATTCCTTTATAATGACGTAATTTTGGGGTAGCCCTTTGATGTTTCCACTGACGGAAAGACCGACATCCATCGGTGATGCGAGTTTTAACGCATACACGTGCGTGATTTTGCCGTGCGTTAAAGCGCATCCGGTAAACCGATCCGGTAAACGGACACATTCCGTAAAGATTTTTTCGCAAATGTGCGCTTGGCTTAAAGGCCAATTCATACTGTGCGTTTTGCGCTTGTCCGTTTCCTATGTGAGTGGGTGGTAGAAAAAGTAATAGGCCTATTGTTGGTACCACGCAATCATAAACATAGGGAAAGGACAAGCGCAAAGCGCAAAACGGAGAATTTTTACTATGAAATCTAGCTTAATTCGAAAACTGCCAGGGCTTCCGAATTCGGACGCCATGAACTTCAAATCAAAATCGGGACATGAGAAAATACATGTAATGAACGTCGGGAGTTTTTAAGTTACCATATTATTGTAGTAGCACTATAAGTCTCTTTCATTTCACGATGGCGTTCGTACTTTTGAGGTGGCATTGTTATTGATTCTCTGTTTTTTTTCAGCGGAAGGCAGTCACATCGTAATGCATAAGCCTCTTGTTTTAAACCCTCCGATGTTCTCCTTTCGTATACAGCTGTATTAAATTTCTCGGCGTCCGAACTCGGACGCTCTGAGCTTTCGTGTTCGGACACGAGTATAAATTCGGAATCGTTTCATTTTATAAATGACATTTCCCGGACTGAGATCAACCTTTTCGAGATGTCACATAACATCGTTGTACACTCTTGCTAATAAATATATAATATTCTGATAATTTTCATTCTTTTCCAATAAATGTTTTTTTTTCTGAATTATTTCTGTGCGTTTGGGTCGATTTCAATGAAACTTCATCAGCTGATGGGGACATTACGGGGGCAATGGTTGCTCTGGCTGGTGTTCTGAAACCATTGCGTCGTGGATGTAGGGCTGCAGCAATATTAGTGAAAAATACCGCTTTTGAAAATCGGCTTGGCAAGCTTCTATCAAGTGGCGATAAACCAATTTTGTTGGCGGTTTTGTTTGAGGGTGAGAATTAAACTTTCAAAACTCAACTGCTATGCATATCAGGGCGCTGAGGTTGATTTCTGTAAAAGCGCGTTCTTTTACAAAAAATTGTGGCAGCTCCCTACATCCCCGAGGAGTGGCTTCAGAACATCAGCCATAGCAACCACTGCCCTGTAAAGTCGCCATCAGCTGACGAAGTTTCATCGAAATCGACCCACACGCACAAAAACAATTCACAGAGAAAAAACGTTTATTGGAAATGAACGGAAATTCCCAGAATATTCCATGCTTATTAAGAGTGTACAGGTATAACTCTCTCTTCAGACAAATATGGTCCAGTCCCTGATGGCTACAGCCACCAAAAGGGTGACTGCAATTGGAGCGACATATATATGTCATACCCGCGCCAGGTTCCATTCGAATTATGTTTGGGGTTGTGTACGAAGATGAAATCCTGTCTCAGCCTCCAGTATTACGGATACTGTTTTCTTAAGAACATCCCCTGTCTTTTCCCCACAGAATCTCCGGGGAAACATATGTATGACAAGCAGGGTAGGTTCAGCTATATCCAACTGAAAGAAGTGCCTGTATTTCTCAATCACACTGACAGCTTTTTCTTCACGAAATCTGTCTGAATGCACCGATTTCGCATCTCGCAGATCGCAGCGCCCCTAGTAGAATTTGGAATGGCCACTTCCGTTTTCAACCTCGCTATCATGAGTGACCCTTTGTGACCCTGTATCAGGAGTGACCCTTTGTGACCCTGTATAACATAAAAACTGTTTGGGTTCGGAGATTGTTTGGACTACTCGCAGGGTACTTATGGACGCCTCGTTTAAACACGGGTCATTGAACCATCTTTTTAGATGGGGATTTGGCCTAGTGGTTTAAGGCGTGTGCCCCTGAGTGCTGGCGATTGATGCCATATGCGAGGGTTCGTGGGTTCGATTCTGGTAGGAAGCAATGTCTTTCACCTTGGAAACCCTATTTCTATTCCACATTCGCTATCAGGAGTAAGGCAAATATTCCGTAGATGGAGGTTGAAAAACACGTGTTGGTTCCCGATACCGCCGCCAGGGATCCATCCCCTGGTGGCGGCATTGGAAACCAATGCGCGCAATTCAACCTCGATCCATAAACTTTTTGCCCGTACTCCTGGTAGTGAGGCCGAAAACGGAAGTACCCATTCCAAATTCTAATAGGGGCGCTGCGATATGCGAGATGTGAAATCGGTGTATTTAGGTAGGGCATGTTGTACTTTGGCCCTTTGATGAGGAAGTTTACGATCTTATATATTTGCCGTATACAATCGCAATATCCATCGAATTGCGGAAAATCACCATCATTTTAAAATCTCTAATCAATAGCACTAAATATTAGTAAGTTGAAAGTATGGATGTATTACTTTCGGCTTATTGTTTCGCCAGTCATGCCAGTCAAAACTGCTTTCGTCCTCTTGTTTCACACAGATGTATCCATCCGCGGCAACTTTAAGTCACAAGAGGCGCCGCGTACAGGGAAAAATTTGCAAACGATATCGACCATTGTTTCTCTACTTCGTTGCGCCGATTGGTGTTTAGTCCGCCAGGACTGCAGTGCCTTCATATACGATAAAACGTCGAAGAAATGTTATCTTTTTGACTGTGTCAAATATACCGATGCATTAGACCCTTTCTTGTTTGGCAACCAAAGATTTTTGACGGTCACTGTATCGTAAAACAATAAATGTCGTGCACCGATTTTCAGATTCGTAAGTTGATGAGCATGATGAAATCATTCCAGTTAGTTGAAGCTTTGAAATGAGATTGCACATACAAGCACAAACGTACATGTACACTCATGGCCAAAATAAATGAACAGCAGTTTTTCTTGAATACAATGTATTTCCAAACCAATGGGGTAGAGAAATGTGGTCCCAACATACTGTATCCGATGTGTTTAGTGGCCGCGGCCGGGAAGATCGTCGTGCCTAGATTTTCTTATCACACACGTTCCCGGCAAGTTATAAAATGCAAAAGGGCCGTAGTAGTAGTGCATGATTCGCAATCCTACAAGGGTCATGTGCGACAACTACCTCGGCATGGAGAATTGAAGAGAAAATAACATACCAAGTTCATTGAAAGATTTATTGAAGCTTGACTCGCGTTTCATTTATTGGAAAAACGACATGGGGCGTCTGACCAGTGTGGTTGTGTAAAGTTAGGCTTCAAGGACATTTTTGTTACGCCTATGCGCGCTACTTGCTGGCCGGGAACGTGTATAATTAGAAAAGCTAGGCACGACGGTCTTCCCGGCGGCGGCCACTAAACACATCGGATACAGTATATAGTAGCAAATTTTCCTGGCTTAATGGTGTCAGCTTCAAAAATTTCCATTAAAATCCGCATTTCACAGAAGGAATTTTGTGAAGGCATGTTTTTTGCCACTTTTTTAGCTCAGCTGACCAAAGGTCAGCGGAGCTAGTCAAATAAGTGTTCAGTGGCGTCAGTCTGTCACTCCTGCAGTCCATCTGTCCAACTATGCCCGACGTTTTGTAATCGTAATAGCTAGAGACTCCATATTTCATCTGAAGATAGCCCTGGGTGAACTCTCCTCGGAAACAAAAAATGAGCGCGATTTGACCTATTTTAGGCGCACCAGGGGGCGTTTTGTGTAAAATGAAATATCGCAATATCTCGGCCCCTATGGTAAATATGTAGACAAAAAGTTATGGGATAGATGGAGTGATATTTTCTACATCAGTTCAAAGGGAAAGTAATGTCAGATTTGTCCACCAGGGGGCGCTATTCAACAAAATAAAAAACAGGGGTATTTGAATTTCCCGCACTTTAGTTTCTGACGTCATCGCTATTGGGAGTTCTGCATTCAAAACTTCAACCGGCTGGAATGACGGAGGATGGCAGAACTAAACAATGAAACGCCAGGTAAGTGCCTTTTACATCATACACACCTAACTAGACACAGTGATTGCCAATTATGACCCACGTTTTGGGAGTTTCGACGGTTGATCGCGTGCTCTGCCCTCGGCTCTCACAGTGAATAATTAATAAGGCAGTAAGTCTCGTCACTGATGACGTCACGGACCTGTGGCCGTCTGTCGTATCGTCAGAATGAAGAAGGACTAATTGGCATACCGTAAACTTCCACTCGAATCTCGACAACCACTGTACCTATCTTCATGAAACCTCAACCAGTTTATCATCAAGTATCCAAAACACACACACTTCCCCGAATTAATTAAATTTAATGTCTGCAAAGATGATTTTCACTTCCTAATTTCTTCGTTGATCTGGGCAAACTATTTTTTTAGATTGTTGTTAGGCGATTAGCCGTTCTACACCAATTCCGGGACCGCCGTGAATTTTGCCGAAGACACATCCGGCAAAAGTGCGACGCCTCCAGTGCTGGCATATTCCAATTGAAAAGACACAAGTTGCAGAAATTTACCAAGAGATCCATATTGATTTACCAAGAGATCCATATTGATTTACCAAGAGATGTAGGCCTACATGTGGTATTGACCCCTTCCCACCCAAATGGATCATATGAATAAAGACTAGCAAATGCTTTTACTTGAATTTTGCAATACAAATGCACTAAGCAATGGTGTACAAATCTGAAGTAAAAGCATTTGCTAGTCTTTATTCATATGACCCATTAACTCCTTCCTACCCAAGTCGTTTGATGACATCTTTTTCGATTCATGAAGTGATATTAACCCCTTCCCATCCAATACGATATCTAGCTCGATTCACCAAGCAATATTAACCCCTTCCTACCCAAGTGGTCTGATAAGAGTCACGGTCTGATAAGATTTTCGATTCACAGAGTGATATTAACCCCTTCCCATCCAATGGGTGTAATACTATACCTATCTCGATTCAATAAGTGATATTAACCCCTTTCTACCCAAGTGGTCTGATAAGATATCTTTTTGATTCACGAAGTGATATTAACCCCTTCCCACTAACTGATTTCCACGAGGAACGCTTTGCTTGCTAACCATTAAAAAGGCACACTATTCGGACTTGTATCTCGTTTCCCCTCTTTTCAGCCTCTTGAGTTGGCAGGTCATAGTCAGCTGAGCGCAAGGCCCATGGGCCTCTTGTTATTTGGCTGATTTCATTCAAAATATTGATATCACTGTGTTCTACCTTTCATAATATATCCTAAAATTGGGATTTTGACTCCAACAAAAACGACGACTCGAGCAACAGCATTCTATTTTGGTTGAAATGTAGGGGCCTATTCACATCGAAGTCGATAGAAATCGGTAAACATGCGTACATCATCGATTTACCCACTGGTAAGACCGACTTTTTCATCAAAAACGCCAATTTTGGTTCGAAAACGTCGGTTCAATAGAGAACACTTCTACAGAGCATGGAGACAACCTACCTACCTTTATCCATGTTGGCTTCGAGCTCAGAAAACCTCCTAACGTGCGTCAGGCCTAATAAACCGACATAATTGCGTGGAATAAAAATAAATGCATTTGCGATCATTTTCCTTGTACGAGTTGAATAGTCATCGATGGAGGGCACGGTATGGGTTATGCTTCTGACAGGGGTACGATTCATGCAGACAATTTCGAAGCGAGGAACAAGGCTTTTTTGACATTGTACGAATCACCACAGTGATAATAGTGCAGAGGCCGTGTTAAAGGTGTTGCACGCGTGGGCAAAAATATTTTGATAAAAGTGCCCCAAAATCACACTTCTACACAGAATAATTTAAATTATATGATACATTTTGAAAGGCCTCGATGAGTAGAAGACAGTGATATAAAAGTTTTTTGAATGAAATAATGCAAATAAAAAGGCATGCCTTTACAAAAACCCTTCCGCCAAATGCAGCTTTCAGCAGAATTTTTCAGTTAGATACCATTAGATAGGCCGAATCGGTATATGTCGTCCTGGGTAACCCTAAAGTTTACCCAGCACCAACCTGGGTAACCCTAAAAGTTACCCAGGACGATCCTGGGTAAACTTTAGTGTACTAAAGTTTACCCAGTTTGAAATTCTCGCACTTTTACACCTGCGGTCGAGAATCTTGAAAACGGCACTTAGTCAAACATCAGTGAACGAAATCCGTCAAATCGGCAAAAATGGCAGCTGATAACGTCACTCGTGTAGCTGCGGAGGATTTGCAGATGTATTTGAATTCGATCGCATCTTATAGGGACGGTTAGTTCACATCTAAAGGTCGAGAAATCAAAAAGAAACTGGTTAAGTTCGTGGAAAGAAAATACGAACTGTTTGAAGGGGTAAA